>JZKD02S2136396.1:0-12803 GCA_000966675.3 Picea glauca
TCAATTCCAAAATGTTATGACCAAGTTGTCTGCTCATCATCCAGGTATAAATTTTGATATCAATTTCATTTTATCAATTGCTTGGATTAATATAGTGAATTGGTTTCTAAGTTTTGATAAGTCTGTTTATTATTCAAAATGACTTTGACATGGTTTGATTATCAAAACGGTTATAAAATAAAATATGGTTATGATTTTGTTATACGATTCGATCATGCTCAGTTTAGCAATTAATTGGTTTTCACTGGGTTTGATTCATTTGTCTGTTGGTTAGAGTTAACAAAATCAATGGTGTTTTCTTTTGATTGGATTTCGTTTGTATCCAACCTGAACATGAGGTTTTTATGCTGAAATTAGAGCATGACTATGTTTTCATTTGGTATGATTTCGTTGTGGTTGGATATCAACAGCTCTGATTTAGTTATTGTGATTTGATTATTGAAACGACTTCGTAAGATTCAATCGGCTTGATAATTACGATGTAGTTTATCAAATTGGGAAAATGACTCTGTTTTGTCAACATTTTCGTTTGGATTTGGATTATATCGGCTTTGATTTTATGGTGTGATTTTGGAATGATTTCGTGAGTTTGAATATATCATCTTTTAATATGTTGTGTGATGGAATCTTCTAAATAAGGAACACAAATTTGTTCGACTCCGATTTGGAAAGAATGACTCTGTTTTGTATGGAAACGATATTCTCATCTGACTTGTGTGAAAGATCTCTTCGTTGAAATAATCGAACTGTGTTGATTCACAACGACTATGTCAAACTTAAACTATTCGATTCACTCTTGTTTGGATTGGATTGCTTTTATGAGTTGAATTCACATCGAAAATAGACTTGATGTTGCTATGTTGATTTTAATTTTCAAAGCAAGTTTGTTAACTCAGATCAATATATGTTATCTCTGTTGAATTCATATGAGAAGATTCAGTTAGTATTTAATTTTGAAATGAATTCGAGTAACGCTTTTGTTGATTGTCAATCGATTTTGTTTTCCCCAATTGGCAATAATAAACAATTGGGCGAATCCCACAGACCCTATTATCAATCGATTGAATCCATTGTGATTTCGTTTACATACCAGTTTTGATTTAATTCGCTAATAGCATGGATCGTTTGTTATGTTAAATATAGCGTGATCAATTTAAGAAAATGATCCATGTTAATTTGATTGGATTCGAATTGATTTTATGGATAGCTGAAGCAACTATTTGTGATTTTAATTGGTTATGAATCGATTCCATTACTATCGGTTATCCAATATGATTCTGTTTACCCAATTTTGTGACAACAAACGAAACAGAGTATATGCATCTTTGTAGTCGATTGATTGATCTTAGTTCTGTTTTGATCTCAAATTAGTATAACAATTTCAATTTGAATGATTCATTTGTCTTTCAAATAACAATTAGATACTTGTTAATAGTTTGAATTTAATTCTTTAAAGATTTGAATTGATTTTAATGCTGATTTTGTGTCTGATTTAGACCAGCTACAGAATCAAAAGATTCTGTAGCTAGTCTTTAGAATTAGATTTTTATCATTTTCATTAACAAAATACCCTCCTAACTTGTCCTTTTTTGACCTCTTGTAGGTACATTTGAATTGCATTGGACATGCTGGAAAGTCTAGGAGATATTTGTGTGATATAGTTTTTATTTTAGGTTGTTAGTTTAGTCAAACTTGGGATATTTCCCAAATTTTCTGTAAACAGTTTTGATAACTTCCACAGGGATGTTTTACCCTATGGAAGGTCTTTAAATACTTATTATTTTTTGTAATAAGGAGCATACTCACTTGTGGGAGAACCATGCTATGGATTTATGATATAGAATGAGACGAAAGTTGATGTTTTGTTACATCTTTCGCTTTCATAATATCAATATTTTGTTTCAAGTATATGCATGTCCCTTTGAAGTTGATTATAGACTACTTTAGCTATGATAATCTATTGCAGGATGATGTGATTTGTTTAATGTATTATCCATATCTGATCTCTTTCATTATTTAAAAGTACAACAATTACTTGGTTTCAGTTAATGAATCACAAATTTCTCTTCTTCGTTAATTGAATCATTTCGTATAGATCTTTGCATACAGGTTTATCTAACTGTGAAGATTTATAAATTATAAGGTTGTTGTAAATTTTTTATGTTTTGTTTGTCCTGTAATCATATTTGAAGAGAACAATAGATTCTAGTTTACGAGAGGCTCGTGGGTAATTCGGTGTGGGTTTCCTCCCTTCGATCAGCTAAGATAATCGTTACATTCAGGACAAATCTGGAACATTTTTTCCAGGTCAGTTTGTTATTATTTAATAAGTTTATTTGTTATCTTATTTTAATTAGTTTAGATAGATTTATGTGTAGTTTAGATTTTTAGTTAGAGTTAGTATTTTAGTTGTTTAGTTTAGTTAGATTTTTTTTTATTTCTTTTCATAAAATCATAAAAACCAAAAAAAAATAGCTCTCCCTGTCTTAGGACAGAATATTAATGAGTTTTTTCAGGTTTTCATTCAAATCTATAAATTGTAAATATTGTGCATTTTGTGAATAAGATTTATTTCTATTAGTAGTTAGATATTTAATTTCTTAGAGTTAGCATAGTATTAGTTAGTAGATAGTATATAGAATAGTTAGTTTTGTTTAGTTTGTTTTAATAATTATTTTTAGATTAGTTTATTAGTTTGTTTTTATAATTAGTTTTAGTTAGATTAGTTAGTTTAGAGTAGTTTTTCTTTTTGTTTTTTTAGGACCTTAGATCGGCTAACAGAGCCGCTAAACTCATCAGGGTGGGTTATCCAAAACGGCTTGGTTTATTAGACAACCCTGGACCGGATCCACTCTCCCAGTTGATAGACAGTCAATTTTGCCTGTCAACAAATGGCGCTAGAAGGAGGGCCTGAAATTAATTAATGGCATGAGGCAGTCACAAGACTCCTCCACCACCTAATCGCTCACCTATAGTGACTAGAATCTATTCGAACGATAATATTCCCCTTCAAACAACAACTACATCAACCAATGATCCACAGATCACAGTTGAGCCAGTACCCCTAATCCTATAGGTGGTGATATACAAGAGATTGTCTGTCAATCTCTTATAAAAACACATAGCGCCTTAGCCCGTTTGAGGCAACCAAACCGTCCGTGGGGACAACCTTTGGATTTCTCTGACATCAGAGAACAATTAGGAGGCACTAACCTCACTGTGAATCCTTCAGATCCAATCCTAAATCCTACTGCAGTAGGATCTGGGATACCTCCTTCACCACCTCCATCATCTCCTTCCTCTTCTGGAGGAGATTCTTCTGACGAAGGTAGTTCCCCTTCTCAGACTTCCACACCTAGTACACCAATGGAAAACCAGAACAACTCTGCTAAACCTTGACTTGATCAGGATTCTGTAGCTGTACCTGGATCTCAGCATCCTTTACCTAAACATCCAGAGAAATGGCTTCCCAAGTTTGACCCTGACTCAAAACAGATCGTAGAAGATCACATTAAAAAGTTTATGTTAGCCATAAGACTCCGCAATGTCGAACATGAAGACGTTGTCTGTAGGTTGTTCCCCTATACTTTCGAGGGAAATGCGTCTACATGGTACTTTGTCCAACAACCCCATACCATCGTGTCTTGGGAAAAGTTTGAGTCATGATTTTTGGAAAAGTTCGGAGATGGTAAGCCTCCAGAAGTCCTAGTCATGGACCTTTCTAGCTTAAGAATGAACCCAAAAGAAAAAGTTAAAGACTTTAATCAAATATTATTAACACTTAAAAACTGAATCCCTACAGATTCCATGCCTACTGAGAGTCTTACAATAGCATACTACACTAAAGCTTTGCATCAAAGTATAGCTATTTGGGTTAAACGATCTAAGAAAGCCACGTTGTTAGAAGCCTTCGAAGAGGCCAGCCAGATTGGAAAAGACATACTTAGTCTTAAAGACTCTACTAGAAACAAAACAGAGACTAGTTCTTCTTCCAAAAAGAAGATAGAAATCCTCCCTAGACCTACTCAAAGTAAAACACAACCTAAAAGCTCAGATTTAGAAAACTTAACTAAAGTTGTTCAAAAACTGTCAAATCAAGTTATAGACTTGAAAAGGTTGACCGAAGAAGATTCCTCGATCAAAGGACCTTACAAACCCCCATTCCGGAAACCTTTTCCTACCAACTAACCTAATCCAACAATCGAAGGCCTTAATCTAGAAAGTCTGCAATGCGCCCTTCAAAAAATTCTAGAAGCTCAAGATAACTTGATGCGTCTTGAGATTCCTAAGGAGGTAGTTGAACAAGAGATAGTTCAAGAAGAGGAGTCTTCTCCAAACATTTTTGGACACTTCTCGGATAGCATCTTTCAAGATAACTTCGAGACAGTTCATCCTTATAACACCAGGAGTAAGACAACCAACAAACCTTCTACCGAAATCACTACAACTTCGCCTCCAAAACAATCTAAACTTGCTGAGACTAAACAGAGTAATGTGAATCCCAAATTAGATTATGATGTAGTTGAAGATCTTAAAAAGTTGAGAGCTAACATTTCTGTTTATGAGTTATTGAAATTTCCATTTCTGCTACAAAAGATGTTACAGAATATCTCGGAGAATGGAAAAAATGGTAATTCAAGTGGTAACAAGGTTGTGCAAAACAAAGTGCCTCAGAAGACTTCCGCTAAAAACAATCCTAATCCGCAAGATAAAGGAAGCCTTCATGTAAGTAATAATGTAAATAATGTAGATAAAGTAGCTTTAGAAACTGCTAGTAAAAAGCCACAAGCTACCACTCTTAGTACTCACAAAAATGTACCTCCATTTTTGTTAACTTTCAAAATCTTTAATAGAAACGTGCACAATTGTATGGTAGACTCAAGAGCGTCATCCAATGTGATGCCATGGTCTGTTTTCCAGAAGATTAACATTGAAGTTGAATCCTCCACTTTAAAAATCATACAACTTGATCAGACCAATGTTAAAGTTGTAGGCGAACTAAAGAATGTCCTTATTAGATTATCATCTAACCCCAAGGTTCATCAAGTCATTGATATAATTGTTGTGGATATTCTAGAAGTGTATGGTATTTTTTTAAGAAGGGACTAGTCGGAGCAGCTACATGGTTATTTCGCGACAGATTGGTCTCATCTATGGCTCCCAGAGAATGGCAACTCCAACAAGATAAAGGTGAATCGTGAATGCTACCTTCAGTTCACGGTCACAGATTTGAACGATCCCAACGAACCATTTACACCTTCTGCGGATTCACCCGAAGTACAAGGGATGGACACCTTCTTTGGAAATTTCATGGCCGAGGCTTCACCTATCACCAATCCTGAACAACATTCCAAGATTGTAGCATATGTGCAACCAACAACTTCCACGTAACGGTCTCATGTACTCGATGGAAATCAAATTTGGTCTCTTTATTTTGACGGGTCAAAGTCCAAAGAAGGAGCTGGAGTAGGTTGTGTCATTATCGATCCGACATGTAACAAAACATTAATTGCATGTAGGTTAGAATTTGAATGTACTAACAATACTGCAGAATATGAGGCTTTACTGCAAGGTCTCAGAAAAGCTTTGGATATGAACATTCAAAATTTGACCATCTTTGGCGACTCTGAAATAGTGGTTAGACAGGTAAGAGATTCTAACCATTGTCTTTCTCCGCATCTCAAAAGCTACCAGTTTGAGGTATGGAATTTAATGAATAAGTTTTCTGCTTTCAATATAAATTCTATCCCTAGATTGAATAATGTTGAAGCAGATTTATTAGCTAACGTAGCTTCTAAACTCTTTCCTGCAGAAGGCTTATCCCCAGACGCATTCTCTGTCGAGTTGTTATTCCGGCCATTCGTTCCCGACAACATCAAGAACTAGAGCGTATTTGACGATGATCAGCAGATTATTAACTTTCTTCATATGGAAGAAACTTTTCAAGGCGCGGTGATAGACGAACACACACATGATGACAATTTGCGCAATTTCATGGTAATACCAGATCCGAGAACTCCTGAATCCTCATCAGATATGGTAAACTCAATCCCTAAATCTGTCATTAGATTAGAAAATTTTTATGATCTTCAAGATAAATTCAAAAAAACGGTCAACTGTAAAACCAATAGTTCCTCATTATCATACGAAAAAGTAAACTTAGGAACTAATGAAAATCCTCAGTGCATTAATCTAGGGGTAGGATGTTCGGAACAAGAAAAAGTTTCCTTTATTAAATTGTTCAAAGAATTTAAAGATGTCTTTTCATGGACGTATGATGACCTTAAAACTTTCAACCCTAACATCATACAACATGTCATTCCTATGAAGCCTCAAACCTTACCCTTTCAACAAAAATTGAGAAAAATGCACCCTAAGCTCGAACCGACCATTAAAAAAAAATTGAATAAGCTCCTAAATTCTAAGATAATTTTTCCTGTTAGGCACACTCAATGGGTTTCTAAACTTGTCCCAGTCCGGAAGAAAAGTGGGGAAATACGACTCTGCGTCGATTTTCGAAAACTTAATAGAGCGTCTGACAAAGACAACTATCCTGTCCCACCCATGGAATAGATCCTTGAATAGATATCTGGTTCTGAGAGGCTATCCTTACTGGATGGATTCTCGGGATACAACCAAATCCTGATGTCTCCACCATACCAACTTAAAACTACCTTCCGTACCCTGTGGGGCACTTACGCTTATCGAAAAATGCCCTTTGGATTGATTAATGTTGGTTCCACTTTCCAGAGAGAAATGGACATTGCTTTTCGAGGCTTAATCAAGCAGTCCATCGTAGTTTACTTAGATGATGTTACCATTTTTTCTAAAAACAAAACCGATCATCTAGCTCACTTACGATCCGTTCTACAGCGATGTCGTAAATACGACATCTCTTTAAATCCTAAAAAATCCATCTTTGCAGTAGAACAAGGTAAACTCTTAGGATTCATTGTGTCAAGTGAAGGGATGATTATCGACCCTGAAAGGACTCAAGTCATCGCAAAACTTCCCCCTCCTACGTCCAAAAATTCTATGCAGTCTTTCTTAGGCTAGATTAACTTTGTGAGAAGATTTGTCCCCAGTTTCTCCGAAATGGTCAGGCCTTTATAGAATTTGATTAAGAAAGACACCCAATATCATTGGGGACCCCTAGAAAATCAAGATTTTAATGCAATAAAGAAGACCATAATAGACACTCCGTCTCTCATGAGCCCCAATTTTTCACAAGACTTTACACTCTATACTTTTACTTCTGACCATTCCTATGTCGCCGTCTTAACCCAAAAGAATGCTGAAAACAATGAAGTATCCATTGCCTTTATGAGCTCTACTTTCAAAGGAACTGAACTTAATTACCTAGTGGTAGATCGACAAGCCTACATTGTTTTCAAAGCAGTCAAACACTTCTGGTCCTATCTTTTGAAGTCTAGGACGAAAGTCATTGTCCCCTACCTAGCCGTCAGGAACCTGTTAGTGCAGAAAGAACTAGGTGAAAAGAGGGATAACTGGGTCACCTCCTTGCAGGAGTATGACTTAGAAATTACCCCAGCTCAGATAGTGAGAGGCCAAGGGTTATGAAAGTTAGTTTCTGATTCAGTAGTAGGACAGCAAGAAGAAAGCGATATGTCAAACCTAGGACAACATGATCAAAATCTAATCTGTTGCGCACCAAAACCTGTCAGTCCTTGGTATGACGATATAAGATTCTGTCTTGAACATGGGATAGCCCCCCATCACTTGGATCCCACTAAAAGAAGAGATTTGAGATTAAATTCCGCCTCTTTTCATCTGTTTAATGGTATCCTGTTTCGTCAAAGTTTTGATGGCGTACTGATGCGCTATCTTGAAAAAGACGAAGCAGAAAAAGTCTTGCTAGAGTTGCATGCAGGAGAAGCTAGTGGTCATTTTGGTGGTGACACCACTGCTCATAAGGTTTTAAGAGATGGTTATTACTGGCCCACACTTTTTAGAGACGCCCATGCCTTGTGTTGTAAATGTACCATTTGTCAGAAAGCATCAGGGCGGTTACAAAAACTAGCCTTTCCTTTGCAGCCCGTTTCAGTAGATTCTCCTTTTCAGTAGTGGGGCCTTGATATCATAGGTCCAATCAACCCCTCGTCCTCACAACAACACAAGTTTATTGTGACAGCCACATATTACTTTACCTGATGGTCTGAAGCTGCTGCATTAAGAACTGTCAATACCAGTTAGGTAATTGCCTTTCTAAATTCGAACATTATCACTCGTTTTGGTATCCCTGACTGTTTAGTATTCGATAATGCTTCTTACTTTTCCTCTCTTGAGATGAGCGAGTTCACTTTAGAAAGAGGAATTAAATTGAAGTATTCTACTAGCTATTACCCCCAGGGCAACGGATTGGCAAAATCGACAAATAAGAACTTGATTAAAATTATCAAGAGAACGGTGGTTGAAAATCACAAAAATTGGCACAATGCACTGTTGAACGCGTTGTGGGATGATAGGGTAACACCAAAAGATGCTGTAGGTAACTCCCCCTTTTTTCTCGTTTATGGCAGAGAAGCAATTCTGCCACCTCACATTCTTCTTCCTTCGCTACAGTTGTCACAGAAAATCCAAGAAGAAGATTTTCTCCCTTTGGAAAACCAAATTAACTCTTTGATGAATCTAGAAGAGGTAAGAGCCCAAGATAAACATAAGTTAGATCAGCATCAACTATTGGTTAAAATCTAGTTCGATTCTAACTCTGCTTCTAATAGGAATTTTGAAGTAGGTGATCTCGTCTTGAAATGGGACAAACCGCATGAGGGAAAGGGAGAACACACTAAATTTTAAAACTGATGGCTTGGACCGTTTTTAATTGCTGAAAATTTAGGTCCCAATTCTTTTCGATTGCAAAACCTTGAAGGGCAGCCTGACACTTATCCGGTGAATGGCCAAGCCTTGAAAAGATACTTTTCTTGATGATAACCCTTGTATATTATGCAGATATTTTTCTTGATTTTCTTTTTCGTTTTCTCTTTGTTTTTTATTTCCCCTTTGAGTTTATCAGTTTATTCTTGGAAATACACATACCTGTACAGACAAAGAAAACAGAAAATTCCTTCACTGAAATAACTACCAAGAAAAGTGTATAAACATTAATGGTATATTTCTGAAAGTTATATCCGTGTTGGCAAAAAGTTTGTTTGAAAGAAGTTGACTGATTTCGATCTCTGAGTAAAGCTTGTCATGATCATCTATTATCTTTTTACGTTGTCCCTATTCCTTAAGGGAATGACTCAAAAGATGTCTCCCTGCCTTAGGAAGTTGTTTTTATAAATAAAACATCTCTGGATCTTAATAAAGGACAGTTTACAAAAAAAAAAAAAAAAAAATTCTGATGAGGTCTGAAAAAAATATGTTAAAATATCATGATTTTCAGTGTCACCCCACTCAACTATATATCTTTGAAAAATAAATTATTAATAGAGCTGTGCGAAGTGCTTGTAAACCCGCTGGGATGTTGAACAGGTCTTCTGGCAGTGGGTAAATGCATGCATGACACCAAGACAACTTCGTCGGGGTACTGAACAGGCCTGCTGGCAGCGAAGCAATGTCAGGTATATGAAAATTTGAAAATAAGAAACCTCGTAATGTCCTTTATTCTGATTTAGAACTTCTTGGCAGGATATAGATGTCAGAGTGGGTTAAATGGAAACCCTGTCGAGGCTATGGATGCCTGCTGGTAGCAGTGGCTCTGTCAACAGTATTGGAGATTTTATCTTTAATATCATGACTCGTTGGTCTTAAAACTGTTATCAGTTTTCATCTTTTAAAACACTACTGAAATAGTTGGTTAATGATGATGTTTATACGATTTTCTGGTCATTGTTTTTGAGTTGGAATTATCTTTGCTGTCCTAATCTGAATTTGTTCTTTTGGCAGAGATAACTGCTTCTACCAGTGTGTCGCCATTGTTGGCAGCCAATTCACATTTTTCCACTGTCTTATAAGCTGCCTACACCATTGTTTTGCAAAACTTAATTTTTCGTCGCAATTCTCAAATAAATGACACTTTTATTTTTGCGCTATTTGCACACTTACCTTCATTTGTTTTCACGATTGTAAGCGTGAAAACTTAGTCTTTTGAAGTCGCATTAAAATTGTCGTTATCATTCTTGTCAATATGCCCATTACATTTACATTTCACTTATCATTATGTAGTTTGCAAAACCCTTTTTGATCTGTACTCATTTGAACACTCTTTGATTGATTATGTAGTTTCATTTCATAGGTGATTGAGTTTGTAATACATTGGGGATTGGATCTACATGTTATTTGATCATTTCACTTTCCACATTGGCTTCATAAAAGAGCATAGGTGTTATGGTTAAACCCTTGATATATATCATTTAATATAACACCTAGTTCGCGTTATCAAAACCTTTTGCATACACTTGGTATTGGTTTCGATTCATGTGTTTGGTTGCGTGAATGATTAATACACTTGCCATTGATTTCATTGGTCAGGAAAATGACATAATTGTTAAATTATACAATAGTGGGTTGAACAAATATAAGAACTGATGGTTGTACCATGGTAATGACTATTCTGCATGGATAGAAAATAGCTCTACCACCTTCGCACGATGTCATTAATGCTTACCCCTATCCTTGTTTCAACTCTGCTAGCATCGGGTAACCCTTAGAGAATTCTTCTCATGTCTATGCTATGATTCAAACCCTAGCTCATTCACATCGCTCACCGTGTGCTCTTCTCCATGGCACCGGTGGTGCGAATTGAGCCGAATGGTAGTCAAGCCCTGCTACTGTTCGATAACGCTCGGAAAGATTTGCAAGATAATGGTTGGCTCACCTTTGTACAACACTTTGAGGGTTTTAATCTGTTGGTTGCACAAAAGTTTGCCCTAACTTTTGATGTCTGTAGAGCCAAGATAGGTGACACTCAGCTTGAAATTAGTGAAGATTTCATTAGCTCTGCCATGGGGTTAGCGGCCACGGGCCAGCGATGGTTTAAAAACTCTAAAGTTTAGGAGGTGCCATGGCTGTTGTTGTTCATCTCACAGAAGGTCACATCATGTGATAGAGGTATGCCCATTTCCATGCTTAAACCAAGGTGGCATGATCTTTTGATGGTGGTTAAACAATTCATGACCTGCGAGGGTCGTTATGGACTTGTTTTTCTTTATCACCTTCGACTGTTAATGAATTTTATGGGTTATCCACTGAACATGCCATTTTATTTCTAGCGTAGACTATACAAAATGGATAAAAGGTTTAAAAGAGAAAAGGCCGATAGTAGCTTGTTCCACCATGGCCTAATTAGACTCATCGTTGTTCATCACTTAAATCTCCACGGTGATAGTTGGCAAGCTTTTATCTCTCAGAATGGTTTTGCTGATACAGATCCTGTCCAAATTGACAAGCCCATGGTTAGTGTGACTAAGGTCGGGCCACCCGTGCCTTTCCATGCCCTTCTACCCTCTCCTAAACCCTTGGCCAACCCTGATATCAATCTACCCGACATCGCAATAGACAAGACGAAGGCTGTTAAAAATCTCGTGAGCAAAAAGGTCAAGGGAAACCCTACTATCGACGGCAAAGGTAAAAATAATGCTCGACTTATCTCGAGACTGGCTAGGAATAAACCTAAACCTAATGCTGAGAAGAAGCCCACAGTCCTTAGTGAAGACTTGGACTCTGACATCGAACACTCCCTAGCTAGTGAGTACCCTTACTCTCAAGGTTTGTGCTCCGAGCCACCCTATGATTTCGTTTCTAATTTTCCCCCGTGCCTAAGGAACAATCCCAGTTATCCAGGGGACAAGATACCTAACGAAACCCTCAGTGATTCTCCCAAACCCTCGACTGTCGGGAAGTCATCATGCAACCAGTGTGATGTGTGGTTGGAACGATACTATACAGACATTCCCTTACTTCAATCGAAAATCAAAGCATTGGAAAACCAAGTTACAGTGTTGACTAGTGAAACGGACAAGATTTGAGCTAATGATAAGAAGCAGAAAACCACTGGTTCCATCGTTTTTAGGAATGTCAAATTGGCTACAGCCATCGTCAATTCCAAAGTGTTATGACCAAGTTGTCTGCTCATCATCTAGGTATGAATTTTGATTTCATTTTCATTTTATCAATTGCTTGGATTAATATAGTGAATTGGTTTCTGAGTTTTGATAAGTCTGTTTATTATTCAAAATGACTTTGACATGGTTTGATTATCAAAACGGTTATAAAATTGAATATGGTTATGATTTTGTTATACGATTCGATCGTGCTCAGTTTAGAAATTAATTGGTTTTTATTGGGTTTGATTCGTTTGTATGTTGGTTTGAGTTAACGAAATCAATGGTGTTTGCTTTCGATTGGATTTCGTTTGTATCCAACCTGAACAGGAGGTTTTTATGATGAAATTAGAGAACGACTATGTTTTGATTTGGTATGATTTCGTTGTGGTTGGATATCAATAGCTCTGATTTAGTTATTGTGATTTGATTGTTGAAACGATTTCGTAAGATTGAATCGGCTTGATAATTACGATGCAGTTTATCAAATTGGGAAAACAACTCTGTTTTGTCAACATTTTTGTTTGGATTTGGATTATATCGGCTCTGATTTTATGGTGTGATTTTGGAACGATTTCATGAGTTTGACTGTATCATCTTTTAATATGTTATGTGATGTAATCTTCTAAATCAGGAACACAACTTTGTTCGACTCCGATTTGGAAAGAATGACTCTGTTTTGTATGGAAACAATATTCTCATCTGACCTGTGCGAAAGATCTCTTCGCCGAAATAATC
>JZKD02S2136396.1:22931-34320 GCA_000966675.3 Picea glauca
TTTTTGAAGGGCGCATTGCAGACTTTCTAGATTAAGGCCTTCGATTGTTGGATTAGGTTAGTTGGTAGGAAAAGGTTTCCGGAATGGGGGTTTGTAAGGTCCTTTGATCGAGGAAGCTTCTTCAGTCGACCTTTTCAAGTCTATAACTTGATTTGACAGTTTTTGAACAACTTTAGTTAAGTTTTCTAAATCCGAGATTTTAGGTTGTGTTTTACTTTGAGTAGGTCTGGGGAGGATTTCGATCTTCTTTTTGGAAGAAGAACTAGTCTCTGTTTTGTTGCTAGTAGAGTATTTAAGACTAAGTATGTCTTTTTCAATTTGGCTGGCCTCTTCGAAGGCTTCTAACAACGTGGCTTTCTTAGATCGTTTAACCCAAATAGCTATACTTTGATGCAAAGCTTTAGTGTAGTATGCTATTGTAAGACTCTCGGTAATATTGTAAGCTTTAGGGTAGATTTGAATGAAAACCTGAAAAAACTCATTAATATTCTGTCCTAAGATAGGGAGAGCTATTGTTTTTTGGTTTTTATGATTTTATGAAAAGAAATAAAAAAAAAGCTAACTAAACTAAAAAACTAAAATACTAACTCTAACTAAAAATCTATCTAAACTAATTAAAATAAGCTAACAAATAAACTTATTAAATAATAACAAACTAGCCTGGAAAAAATGTTCCAGATTTGTCCTGAATGTAACGATTGTCTTAGCTAATCGGAGGGAGGAAACCCACACCGAATTATCCACGAGCCTCTCGTAAACTAGAAGTTGTTTTGCTCTTCAAATATGATTACAGGACAAACAAGACATAAAATTTTTACAGCAACCTTATAATTTATAAATCTTCACAGTTAGATAAACCTGTATGCAAAGATCTATATGAAATGATTCAATTAACGAAGAAGAGAAATTTGTGATTCATTAACTGAAACCAAGTAATTGTTGTACCTTTAAATAATGAAAGAGATCAGATATGGATAATACATTAAACAAATCACATCATCCTGCAATAGATTATCATAGCTAAAGTAGTCTATAATCAATTGCAAAGGTACATGCATATACTTGAAACAAAATATTGATATTATGAAAGCGAAAGCTGTAACAAAACATCAACTTTCGTCTCAGTCTATATCATAAATCCATAGCCTGGTTCTCCCACAAGTGAGTATGCTCCTTATTACAAAAAATAATAAGTATTTAAAGACCTTCCACAGGGTAAAACATCCCTGTGGAAGTTATCAAAACTGTTTACAAAAAATTTGGGAAATATCCCAATTTTGACTAAACTAACAACCTAAAATAAAAACTATATCACACAAATATCTCCTAGACTGTCCAGCATGTCCAATGCAATTCGAATGTACCTGCAAGAGGTCAAAAAAGGACAAATTAGGAGGGTATTTTGTTAATGAAAATGATAAAAATCTAATTCTAAAGACTAGCTACATAATCTTGTGATTTTGTAGCTGGTCTAAATCAGACACAGAATCAACATTAAAATCAATTCAAATCTTTAAAGAATTAAATTCAAACTATTAACAAGTATCTAATTGTTATTTGAAAGACAAACGAATCATTCAAATTGAAATTGTTATACTAATTTGAGATCAAAATAGAACTAAGATCAATCAATCGACTACAAAGATGCATATACTCTGTTTTGTTTGTTGTCACAAAATCGGGTAAACAGAATCATATTGAATAACCGATAGTAATGGAATCAATTCATAACCAATTAAAATCACAAATAGTTGCTTCAGCTATCCATAAAATCAATTCGAATCCAATCAAATTAACATGGATCGTTTTCTTAAATTGATCGCGCTATATTTAACATAACAAATGATCCATGCTATTAGCGAATTAAATCAAAACTGGTATGTAAACGAAATCACAATGGATTCAATCGATTGATAAAAGGGTCTGTGGGATTCGCCCAATTGTTTATTATTTCCAATTGGGGAAAACAAAATCGATTGACAATCAACAAAATCGTTACTCGAATTCATTTCAAAATGAAATATTAACTGAATCTTCTCATATGAATTCAACAGAGATAACATATATCGATCTGAGTTAACAAACTTGCTTTGAAAATTAAAATCAACAGAGCAACATCAAGTCTATTTTCGATGAGAATTCAACTCATAAAAGCAATCCAATCCAAACAAGACTGAATCGAATAGTTTAAGTTTGACATAGTCGTTGTGAATCAACACAGTTCGATTATTTCAATGAAGAGATCTTTCACACAAGTCAGATGAGAATATCGTTTCCATACAAAACAGAGTCATTCTTTCCAAATCGGAGTCGAACAAAGTTGTGTTCCTTATTTAGAAGATTACATCACATAACATATTAAAAGATGATACAGTCAAACTCACAAAATCGTTCCAAAATCACACCATAAAATCAAAGCCGATATAATCCAAATCCAAACGAAAATGTTGACAAAACAGAGTCATTTTCCCAATTTGATAAACTACATCGTAATTATCAAGCCGATTGAATCTTACGAAGTCGTTTCAATAATCAAATCACAATAACTAAATCAGAGCTGTTGATATCCAACCACAACGAAATCATACCAAATGAAAACATAGTCATGCTCTAATTTCAGCATAAAAACCTCATGTTCAGGTTGGATACAAACGAAATCCAATCAAAAGAAAACACCATTGATTTTGTTAACTCTAACCAACAGACAAATGAATCAAACCCAGTGAAAACCAATTAATTGCTAAACTGAGCATGATCGAATCGTATAACAAAATCATAACCATATTTTATTTTATAACCGTTTTGATAATCAAACCATGTCAAAGTCATTTTGAATAATAAACAGACTTATCAAAACTTAGAAACCAATTCACTATATTAATCCAAGCAATTGATAAAATGAAATTGATATCAAAATTTATACCTGGATGATGAGCAGACAACTTGGTCATAACATTTTGGAATTGACGACGGCTATAGCCGATTCGACATTCCTAAAAACGATGGAACCAGTGGTTTTCTGCTTCTTATCATTAGCTCGAAGCTTGTCCCTTTCACTAGTCAACACTGTAACTTGGTTTTCCAATGCTTTGATTTTCGATTGAAGTAAGGGAACGTCTATATAGTATCGTTCCAACCACACATGACACTGGTTGCATGATGACTGCCCGATAGTCTAGGGTTTGGGAGAATCACTGAGGGTTTCGTTAGGTATCTTGATCCCTGGATAACTGGGATTGTTCCTTAAGCATGGGGGCAAATTAGAATCAAAATCATAGGGTGGCTCGGAGCACAAACCTTGAGAGTAAGGGTACTCACTAGCTAGGGAGCGTTCGATGTCAAAGTCCGAGTCTTCACTGAGGACTATGGGCTTCTGCTCATCATTAGTTTTAGGTTTATTCCTAGCCAGTGTTGAGATATGTCGAGCATTATTTTTACCTTTTCCGTCGACAGTAGGGTTTCCCTTGACCTTTTTTCTCACGGGATTTTTAACAACCTCCATCTTGTCTATTGTGATGTCAGGTAGATTGATATCAGGGTTGGTCGAGGGTTTAGGAGAGGGTAGAAGGGCATGGAAAGGAACGGGTGGACTGACCTTAGTCACACTAACCATGGGCTTGTCAATTTGGATAGGCTCTGTATCAGCAAAACCATTTCGAGAGATAAAAGCTTGCCAACTATCACCGTGGAGATTTAAGTTATGAACAATGATGAGTCTGATTAGGCCATGGTGGAACAAGCTACTATGGGCCTTTTTTCTTTTAAACCTTTTAGCCATTTTGTATAGGCTACGCTGGAAATAAAATGGCATGTTCAGTGGATAACCCATAAAATTCATTAACACTCGAAGGTGATAAATAAAAACTAGTCCATAATGACCCTCACAGGTCACGAATTGTTTAACCACCATCAAAAGATCATGTCACCTTGGTTTAAGCATGGAAATGGGCATACCTTTGTCACAGGATGTGACCTTTTGTGAGACGAACAGTAACGGCCATGGCACCTCCTCAACTTTAGAGTTTTTAAACCATCGTTGGCTTGTGGTTGCTAACCCCGTGGAAGAGATGATGAACTCTTCACTGATTTCAAGCTGAGTGTCACCTATCTTGGCTCTAAAACCATCAAAAGTCAGGGTGAACTGTTGTGCAACCAATAGATTAAAACCCTCAAACCGATGTACAAACGTGAGCCAACCATTATCTTGCAAATCTTTCTGAGCGTTATCGAACAGTAGCAGGGCTTGACTACCATTCGGCTCAATTCGCACCACCGGTGCCATGGAGAAGAGCACACGGTGAGCGATGCGAATGAGCCAGGGTTTGAATCATAGCATACACAGGAGCAGAATGCTCGAAGGGTTACTTGATGCTAGCATATTTGAAACAGGGATAGGGGTAAGAATTAATGACATCGTGCAAAGGTGGTGGAGCTATTTTCTGTCCATGCAGAATAGTCATTACCATGGTACAATTGTCGGTGCTTATAGTTGTTCACCCCACTATTGTATAGTTTGACAATTATGTCATTTTCCCGACCAATGAAATCAATGGTAAGTGTATTAATCATTCATGCAAGCAATCGTTATACCATATTTTCAAAACCAAACACATGAATCGGAACCAATACCAAGTGTATGCCAAAGGTTTTGATAACGCGAACTAGGTGTTATATTAAATGATATATATCAAGGGTTTAACCATAACACCTATGTGCTTTTATGAAGCCAATGTGGAAAGTGAAATGATCAAACAACATGTAGATCCAATCCCCAATGTATTACAAACTCAATCACTTATGAAATGAAACTACATAATCAATCAAAGAGTGTTCAAATGAGTACAGATCAAAAAGGGTTTTGCAAACTGCATAATGATAAGTGAAATGTAAATTCAATGGGCATATCGACAAGAATGATAATGACAATTTTAATGCGACTTCGAAAGACTAATTTTTCACGCTTACAGTCGTGAAAACAAACAAAGGTAAGTGTGCAAATAGCGCTAAAATAAAAGTGTCATTTATTTGAGAATTGCGACGAAAAATTAAGGTTTGCAAAACACTGGTGTAGGCAGCTATAAGACAGTGGAAAAATGTGAATTGGCTGCCAACAAGTTCTTGACATATTTTCTTCTGAAGTTGAAAGAAGTTGGTCTTTCCATAAAATTACACCAGTGGAGAAAATGCACAAATATAGTGAAAATGGTTTTTTCAAGAAGCCATAACTTTCAGCTCAAAGATTATATTAAGGAACATGAATAGTAATTGGAAATATTATTTAGAGGAGAATGATATGGAATTATTATAATTTGGATAACTATGATATAATTATTCATGAATTGAGCAAAAAAAGGACTTGTAGCAGTGATTGAAATTTTTTCCTTAATATGCATAATTCTAACAAAAATGGTTGCTTGCAGATTTTGTAGAATTAGGGGATTTACACATAACAATTCAAGATAAGAATGCATATTTGGGACATGGAGGAAGGACATGGAGCCTTCTATCGTGAGATAGAAGCTAAGGGTCAAAATATCAATGTTGGTAATGTAGAGATATAATCAAATGGACACAGGAGCAGAGCAAAGCCAAAAAAATTAATAGAGATTGTGCGAAGCTTGGGAATAGAAGTGCAGAGTTACAAATAAAATAATGAGAATATTATGAGAGAACAAAATAAAATAAATTCTCAAATGATACAAAGCCCAAATCGGTTGCACAGGCAAGCAAGGAATGGATCAGAATCAAGATAAAAAGAAGAAGGTAGACATCATTAAAAGAGAGATAACTACAGAAGAGCCAGTCATTCAAGAAGTGATAATAGAAATCATAGGCATCACTCACCTCCTTAATAAGAAAGTAAATTTTATGTGTCTGAAGACTCCACAAGTAGTCCATAAGTGTCTCATGTTAGGCCTCAAAGAAGAAGACATGAATTGGATAGTTTTCAAGGAGAGTTGAGGAAGCTTAAGAAACCATCATTTGATGGTGAAATAGAAAGGGAAGATGATGTTGAATCCTAGTTTTGTGGAATCAAGAAGTATTTTTAGTTTCACAACTACTCATTTAAGATGGAAGCCAAAATTTCCACATACCATTTGCATGGGAAAGATCCTATGTGGTGGGATCAATTGAAGCAAGTTGAGTGCATTAATGAGATGTAGGATCACTTGGAAGCAGATCAAGAGGTATTTTTAGAAGGAGTTTCTTTCAAAAAAATTCTATGACAATAATATGCAATATTTATTTGAACTTAAGTTGGGGAGTATGACCATGGGAGAATATGAAAATAAGTTCTTTGGATTGCTAAAATACATTGGATTTATCAAGGATGAGAAGCTTAATATACATAGGTTGTTGAGTGGACTTCCAACATTTTATAAAGATAAGATTCAATATGATGAGCCTAGAACTTTGACAGAGACCACTAGAAATGCTAAGTACCTATATGAGTAAGGAAAGGGAAGAGAATCCTTGTCGAAGTCTTGGAGGGATAGGAAGAAGGAGAAATATGATGAAAGAAGGAAATGATTCAAACTTCCTTTCAACATAAATAACCTTAATAAAAATAAACAAGATCATTATTATAAGAATGAATCCAAGAGGGAAGAATCCTTGGGAAAAATGGGAAGAACACCAATCAAATGTTGGGGATGCAAAAAATATCACATGTATAAGGATTTCCCTCACATAGAAGACAAAATGAAGACCATGCATAACATCCAAGAGGCTACTATAGTAGAAGACATGGGAAAAAATATTCCATGAATACATGCAGCCTAAAAAGATCAACAAGAAGAATATAAATCCAATATGATTGAAGTAGAAGGTAAGATCATTAATTAGCTTGTTTCTATTTTAATTGATTCAGGAGAAATCCATTGCTACATTGATCCTAAATTAGTGGAGAGATTACAATAAAATCAATTTTGGTTTAGCTAGCCATTGGAACCAAAAGAATAATCAATGAGGTTGTTAGAGGTTGTCCAATAAATTTAAATGGAGTGATTACTAATGTTGATATGAATATAATTCCATTAGGATACTATGATATCATAATTGGAATGGATTGGTTGGAAAAGCATCATGTTGTCCTAAATTGTCATAACAAGACATTTGCATGTCTTGATGAGGAAGGAAAATAGAACATTGTGAAAGGAATTCCAAGACCCATTTCTATAAGGGATATTTCAGCCTTACAACTGAAAACATGTTTTAGGAATGGTTGTCAATTGTATGCAGCTCATGTGGAGGATCCAAAAAATACCAAAAGGCCAAGCCTTGAAGTTTTTTTAATATTGAAAGAGTTTGAAGATGTGTTCCAAGAAATACCAAGATTACCACCAAAGAGGGACATACAATTCTCTATTGATTTAGTACCAAGATATTCCCAAATACCAAAGACACCTTACATAATGAGTACACTAGAATTAAAAGAATTACAAATGTAGCTAGAGGAATTTCTGAATAAAGGGTACATATGCCCAAGTGTTTCACCTTGGGGAGAACCGATACTATTTGTAAAAAAGAAGGATGGAACATTGAGGTTGTGTATTGACTTTAGACAACTAAATAAATCCATAGTGAAGCAAAAACACCCTCTACCTAGAATTGATGACCTCTTTGATTAGTTAAGAGGAGTAAAGATAATTTCAAAAATAGACTTGAGATCGTGATACCATCGGATAAGAATCAAGGAAGAAGACATCAATAAGACAACCTTTAGAACCAGGTATGGACATTACAAATTTGTAGTGGTGCCATTTGGACTGGACAATGCACCTGTCTTTATGTGCTTGATGAATGTAATATTCTAAAATTATTTGGATAAGTTTGTCATTGTATTCTTGGATGACATACTTATCTATTCTAAGTCAGAAAAAGAACATGAACATCACTTGAGGTTGGTACTGCAAGTACTAATGGAACATAAAATTTATGACAACATAAGAAAGTGTTATTTTTACCAAGAATAGATCCATTATTTGAGGCACATTATTTCAAAACAAGGCATAGCAGTGGATCCAGAGAATATTTAATCCATTAGATAATGGCCAACACTGAGAAATGTTTCAGAAGTTATATCTTTTATCAGATTAGACATATTCTACAGTAGGATTATAGAAGGGTTCTCTAATATTTCTCATCCCATCACTTCTTTATATAAGAAAGGAATTAAATTTGAATGGACAACAAAGTGTGAAAAGAAATTTAATTTGTTAAAGGAATTACTTACTAGTGAACCTATTTTAAAGATTTCTAACCAAAATGAAAGTTGTGTGGTATGTACAGATTCATGCAAAGAAGGATTGGGGGGATTCCTCACTCAAAATAGACATGTCATTATCTATGAGTCCAAAAATCTTAAAGAACATGAGAGGAACTATGGCACACATGATTTGGATCTTGTTGTCATAGTTCATGATTTGAAGATGTGGATGCATTATTTAATGGGGAAGAAATCTGAGTTAAGGACATACCATAGTGTTCTGAAATATATTTTTGAACAACCAACTTTAAATTCCAAGTAGAAAATATGGAGGTAATTTTTAAGCGAGTATGACTTTGACATCAAGCATATCAAAGGAAAAGAAAAAAAAAATGTTGATGCACTCAACAAAAGGGTACATCTCATGCATGTTACAACCATTAGTATGCATAGTTCATATTTAAAGAGAAGAAATTTAAATGTTGTTGTTATAGACCAACATTACCTACATGTAAAAGAAAGCTTATAACAAGAAAATGTACATTATAAATTCAAAGGGTACGAGATCAAAGAAGATGGACTCCTTATGCATAGAAGTAGAATTTATGTTCCTAGTTCTGGATAACTTAGGAATTTTGTATTAAAAGAAATGCATAATTTTCCATATGTTGGAAATCTTGGTTACTATAAAACAATTGCAGTAGTAAGAAGCCAATTATTTTGGCTTGGGATGAAGAAGTATGTTGTTGATTAAATTGCCAAAAGTATGGAATGTTAGAGAGTGAAGGTTGAGCATAGACACCCAATGGGTTTGCTACAACCATTGCCAATTCCAAAGAGGAAATGGGAAGTCATAACCATTGATTTTATCAATAAGTTGCCTAGGAGAAGGAAACATGATTCAATAATGTTAGTTTCAGATAAATTGACAAAGTCTGCTCATTTTGTTCCTGTAAACATGACTCATACAACAACTAATATTGTAGAAATTTATGTGAGGGAGATTACTATATTGCATGGAATACTTAAGGAAATTGTCTCAGACAAAGATACCAAGTTTACATCAAAATTTTGGAGGGGATTATTTAAAGGATTTGGTACAAATATAAACTTTAGCACATCATACCATCCACAGTTAGATGGGAAGACAAATAGGGTCAACCAATTAATTGAAGATATGTTGAGAATGTATGTGATGGATAAGCCATATAAGTGGGAAGATTAATTGCATTTAGTTGAGTTTGAAAATAATAATGAGTATCAATCCTCATTAAAGATGATCCCATTTGAAGCTATGTATGGTGGAAAATGCAATACTCTTGTGAGTTGGGACAACCTAATAGGCAGAGTAGTACTTGGGCCAGAATTACTCAAGGATGTGGAAGACCAAATGGTTAAAACTAAGTAGACTTTGAAGGTAGCACAAGATAGACAGAAGAGCTATGTAGTTAAGAACATGACAACTAGATAATTTAAAGTGGAATACCATGTGATTTTGAAAGTGAATCCCAAGAAGATCTCATTGAAGTTGGGAAGCTGTACAAAGCTAGCAACAAGATTATGTGGTCCATTTGATATATTGGATAGAATAGGGTCAATTGCATACATGCTTTCATTTCCTTCTTCCATGAATGTGCATAATGTGTTTCATGTCTCTTTGCTAAAAAAGTATGTGCATGATCCTAACCATGTTATGGAATTGAATTTGATTTAGAATGAGCTAGAAGGAGACATTCAGATCCAACCGATGAACATATTGGACAGAAAATTTAGAGTGCTCCAGAATTGAGTCATAATGATGGTAAAAGTTTAGTGGACCTGCTACAGTCTTGAAGATGCTACTTGGGAGCATGAAGATTCTAGACAGGAAGAGTACGCACAACGTTTTGAAGAATTTTAAAATTTTTATTTATGTTTTGTGTATGCACTGAGGATAGTGCCAAAATAAGGGAGAGGGGAATATAATACCATGGTTTTGAGTCCCCATATTATTAATGTATTTTTTTTATTTGAGGAAAGGACAGAGTGCCTAAACAATTGAAAGAGTTCAAAGTGCCTAGGAAATTTAATATATTGATCATTATTAATAATAAAATACATTAGTGTTTTCTAGACGGACACATACAAGAGTTATAGGGGGTTATGGTTCCAAGAGAGAAGGGGGGAAGTTGAGGGGCTAAGCCCTTACATTTTAAAATCATTTTATTTTACCCACCTATTAATTTTAGAGACAAAGAGGGGGGGTTATGGGAGCTTCTTGGGGGAAGACCACATTATTATTTTGATATTTAATCCCTATTCTTGATTTCCTTGGGGGTTGGCCATTCATTCTCACTAAAAAATTCATTTTTGGAGTTGTTCCTCTCTAATTCACTCTTTTGGTCATTCTTGGTTATGCATGGAGAAAGGAAAATGAATTTTTGAAGGATAGAATCCATGGTTGGTTGGATGTAATTAATTATTGATTATGATAGGAGGGAATGGACATCTGTGGGAATGAGAATAATGGAATTCAGGAGATAACTATCCACAACTGAGAATATTAAGAGTTTCCACCATGGAGATTTCCTGACCAGAAGCACTGGAGCCCTAGAAAGACGTGGACAACTTGAGGGACTACGTGGAAGTGAAGGGGGTTCATTCTCTTTGGGTGGTTCAGGATGAAGGGTAAGAGAGTTGGTAAAATGGATTTTTTGTGTGTTGAGAAACCCATGAGATCTTGATTTCTTACTGGTTTGGGAAGCTAAGTGACAGTCCCAGACCTATCCTTGTGGATTCATAGCCCTGGCTCGAGGGTGACCTGTTGTTGAGACTTGCAACAACAATGTCTAAGGTTGGGTGGAACTTCCTTGGTCTGTAGCTATTTGGTGATTGGTTTTGCTAAAGACAAGTTCTCTTTGTCATGGCTTTCTTTGCTTGTATAATTATTTCCACTGTGTATTAATTATTATCTCTAAGATATGTGTTTATAATGTGTCTGATTGTTGGATATTGTTGTGCATGACATGTTAATATTTTATTTTACAATTAGCAAGAATTTTGATTATTGCATGTGTATTTTTCATGATTATTTATTAAATTGATTAGTATCATAATTTTGAATCAGCCCAAGATGGAAAATTTAGAGGTATCATGGAAGTGGGTACAATTAAGATCAGAGCATAGAGAAAATCATTTTTT
>JZKD02S2136407.1:7499-25417 GCA_000966675.3 Picea glauca
ATATTAAGAAACACATACTTGACACAAATAAAGTCTCATATTCCCTTAGACATTTCCCAGAATTATAGTACACTATGTCATGCACACAATTTCAAATGTTGGACATATGAAAGGCTCAGACTTATAATCAAAAGAATTACAACATTACAATAATACAGAGTCTCGGAGATAACTTTGCAACCATGGACAACAATAGAAACTTGGTGAATGAACCAAATGAGTAACTTTATTTTGGTTGTCGTTGCTACCTTCTATATCTTTCTCTACTCTGGGATGTCAGTCTTTGTCGATTATACTCCACTTCCTCTACTTACTAACCACCTCGAATGCTTTGGCCACATGCCTTTGTTCCATATATCCTTTCCTGAATTGGGAAAATTTTTGTTTCCTCACCAGCTCATCCTTTTTCTGCTTCATGTTCCCTTGTGTTGATAGTAGTAATCATTTGGAGAGATTACTTGATGATTCCTTTCTTAATTCTGGAGGACATCTTCTTTCTTTCTAGTTCACTTCTCAAAACAAGGACCAATGCGCATTTGGTAGACCTTGTACTTTGGTGTGAAATATCAAAACTTGGTCCGGTCCAGACTTATTGTCAATCCTCACACATTATCTTGGGTGCATGGAAAAATCGAATGGTCACGTGTTGTAACTAGGGGAAAGTAAGAGAGAGTTACAAATAGTTCCTTACATAGGCTAACATAGAATAGATACATGTAGACATAGATAGAGACATACACAAGTAGTGGAAGCCCAAAGAATAACACTTTATTATATGATATATCAATACATCAGAATAGGTTACATTGTCTCTCATAGATCTTGTTTATTTATACTTTTATATATAGTTACCAGGCAGTTGTAACTACATAAATACCTTGGTTAGTCGGTTAACAGATACCTCGACCAACCTATACTTCCGAATTCAATGGTCGACCAACTAGATATTATTCGACCATCGGGTCTAGCCGACAAAGTCAAATAGACCCTACAACATCTTCCCCCACCTCAATTCATTTCTCATCCCGAGTAAGAGGGGAGTAAAACATAATTTTCATTTACGTTGAAATTTTACAAAACATAGAAGAAGAGAAAGAGTGATAGAAGGACATAAGATGAATATAGAAAAAAATATTGATGTGATTGAGTAGGTTATGGTGTCATGCTCAACTAATTTGTTTTTCTTGGATCTCTACCACTAGTTGAATCAACTATGTCTTCTTTTCTATGGAAATGATGTGTTGGTTACATTTCTACGCTTGTTTGGTCGAAGATGTTGTCTCCTTGTGAGTGGGTCATTCCCTATTTTGGTAGCATCCATGGTTTTGAGTCCACAATCATTTCTTCTCATAGAAAAGTGTTACTTGAAACAATATTTTTACATTTTCTTTCCACGTTCTGTTCAAGTAACCTGAACTAGACTATGGATTCCCTCACCATTCATTGAGATGATTCTCTAATGATCTCCTTCCTCTAATATTTGATCAATTAAAACCAAAAAGGAGAATTCTCTCCTTTATGAGATGGATAATTTCTTCTTCTGACGTCTACAACCAAGATGGCTGACCCGATTCTAACTTCTGAAGGTTTGGTTCTGATAGGTCATCATTTGCTAAGTTCGTCGACTCCATGGTCTATGTTTTAAAACATAACTCTTTAAAATATGTTTTTTCTCCTTTATTGAACTCTCTTATATAGGGTTTGGATTTGTGATGTTTAAGGTGATTTGAATGATAACGGAATATTTCTTATGCGACTCAATATCCAAAGATATAGAATTATAGTATTGGTGAAGATCGTTATCCTTTATGACCAAATTGACTATTGTTGATATGAGTGAAATTGATTTGTTGTACACTTGCAAATCCTTGTTGTCTTATGAATAGATATTTTCTATCCCAACGGGATAATTCGTGAGTGTGTGTGTTATGTGGTCATGCTTGTTGAAGAGTTAGAGGGCTCATGCGAGTCGAGGTCTATGTAAGTGCTAAACTTACACTCGTGTGAGCCCAGTTAGGCATTAATCATGGTGATTTCCAATTGATTATTCATATGTTTTGAGATGATATGTATTTCATTGTGGAACGGTCTTCTATGTCACGTTGGTCATTAATATTTTTATTATTCTCATATGTCCTCAACTGTTGCAACTTAAATGCACCATCTTTTCTAGAGTCAATTTTTTTCGTGATCAGTGTTTTCTTTCATTCGGTCGACTAAGTCTCCTCTCTTGATAGTCGGTCGAATGACTAGTATTTTTATGTCATCGGTTTTGAACTTGTTAAATATACTTATTTGATGTTCCTGATCGAGAACTTGCTCCATTGTTTTGTGCTTAATCCACTTGTTTGATAACCATGCTCGCTTTAAATGCAGTCACTTGATTGGGTTCTGTATCGATCAATTGCTTTCCTTTACAAGAGTATTTGTCTTAATTCGGGAGATGGGGTGGTGTTTCAATAATTTCTTCTTTAACTTTGTCTATGGCTCGACTAGCGGCTTCTCTCTCTCTCAATTCTACCTTCTGTTTCTTTGCTTTGATGCTTCAAGATCCTTTTAATACTTAACTATTATTCTATCGTTTTTTTATACTTGTATCTCTATACCCAAATTTTGTAGCTGACTTTATTTTATTATAATACAAGCATGATTTATTTTCTTAATGATGTGATTAGTCTATGTTTTTTTGACTTCGACCAGACTGTTCTATCTCTAGTGAGTCCTTGTTGGCATCTTTTCCTACTAATGTTTTTCCAATAGGGTTTGTTGGCTTCTATTTCTAGTACTTTTTAAAGTGATCTACATTAATTACTTTATTGAATGGAATCCATAACAAGGTTCGAAGTTGGACCTCTCATGTCAGTCGAATGTATTCAATAATATAAGTTCCAAGCCACGTTGTTTCTATCTTTCTTGGTTTTCCTTTTATTCGGCTATCATATAACAAGACCAGGTATCCATTTTGTATGTCCTTATTCTTTAAGTGATGGTCATGCCATGCTTTTTATTCTTGTTTTTTCACTTCATGATGATGCATTGCAATTACTCTTTCTTCTTCTAGTTTATTTAATTGATACAGACAATCATTTATGCTTCTATCCTGGTCGAATTTAGCCACAACTTCTATTTTGTCGGATTTGGACCCAAACGTGTAAAGGAATAATGGCTTATTTCCCATAAAATAAATTGATTGGATTCTATCTAGTTGATCATTTGTAATAATATCTATGCGCCCATAAAATTGTGTGAAGTTTGTCATCCCAGTAATATTTTTCGACACCATAGATTTTTGTGAGTCCTTTACGTAGTGTTTTATTGAATGCTTCAACAACCCCATTTTCTTGAGGGTGATATGTTGTTTTTCATCTATGGTCAATCAAAAAGTTCTTTAGCAGTACTTGGATTGTTTCATTTAAGAAATGTGTTCCCTGGTTGATGATTAATGTAAATGGACATCCAAACCTTGTGACTATATTCTCATAAATGAACTTCATCACCACTTATTTGGTACATGATTCGAATGGTTCAACTTCTACCCATTTGGTTACATATTATACTACAATGATAATATATTTAGCACCATTTATTTTTTCTCTTTGAGGGAAAGGTCCAACAAATTCAACTTCCTAGATTTCAAATGCTCAATTAGAGTTTATTAAGGTTAGTGGCATCTCATTCTTCCACATATGTTGACTGATCCTTTGAAAACTATCACACTTTCTAACCTACTCATCATACCATTTATGTAAGGTTGTCCACCAAAGACCTGCATGAAGTATTTTATGATCTATCGTGTCAGCCTCGAAGTGGCCCCCAGCTGGTTTGGTGTGAGCTTTGTTGATAACTATTTCTCTTTCATGTTTGATAGTGCATCTCCTTAGGATATCAGATCGTCATATTTTGTGTAGATATCCATTTATAATGGTGAATGGTGTTGCTTTTAGGGATAGCACCTTCTTTTTACTTGTTGGTAGATCATTTAGAGGCTTTCCTTCTTCAAAAATGTTTTCTATATCCTTCAGATATTTTGGTGTAGATTTGATCCGAAATAGGTGTGCATCTGGAAGGTCATCATCTATGCCTATTAGATCCTCTCCTATTCCAAGTCGAGATAATTTTTTGGGTCAAACGTTCATTTTTCCAAGTCGTACGATTATGTCAAATTAAAATTTTTGGAATAATAGAAACCAGCAAGAGATCGTTCCTTGGTGAACTTGTTTATTGACTAAATATTTTAATGCCTGATGATATGTAATGAATGTGAAGGGATTAGCAAGTAAGTTATGTCAAAAATTTTGTAGTGAAAATATCATTGACAAAGATTCCCTTTCCATGGTCAAGTAGTTTCTTTCTTCTTTTTTTAATTTCTGACTGGCATACGCATTTGGGTGATTGACTATGTCATCGTATGGTTGCGCTAGAAAAAATCCGACAACAACATTTGAGGAATAGACATGGACTTGAAACCTTCTCAGCTAGTCAAGAAATTTTAATATAGGGGCTTCAACTAGTTTTTTCTTTAATAATTTGAATGATTCCTTGCAATATTTACTCCATATGAACTCGAATTCTTTTCTTAGAAGCTCATCCATTAGGAATGTGATATCCAAATAATGGCATATAAATTTTCTATAATATCTTGTGTGTCCCATGAAGATTTTAATTTATTTATGATTTACCAGTGGCTTCAAGTTGAGGATGATTTTGATATTTCCATGTTGACATTTACTCTGTATTTTCATACCACATGTCCTCAAAAAATGCTAATTGGTGTGGCGAAAATGCACTTCTTAATGATAAATTCTACCATATTTCCATGCATCATTCAAGCATCATTTGAAGCCATTGAATATGTTTTTAAAATAAGTTGTATGTTGGATGTGTTAACACTCTATCAATCTGTTCGGTTGATAGAAAGATGACAGAGGTAACTTTTTCAACCAACTTTTAAACCTTAAACCAACCTTTCGAATCTAGAGAGGTCTCTCTTGGGAGACACAGTCTCTGTGCAGGATATGGCTTTAAAGTTGTGGCTAGATTTAACACTGTCAGATAATAAATTCTGGTTTCATTGGCGTAAGATAGTAGGACCTTAGGATATGGAGTCAATTCGAGGAAATGATGGAAACAAATGACTTGGTGACTGAGCTTGAGAGGATAAAATATAGGCAAGCAACAGTCTTCAGTGTAAAATCGTTGAGTGAGATGGGGAGAAAAAAATAGAAAGAAACTCAAAGCACCGCTGAGGATGAATTCAGAGTTAACTTTCAGAGGAAAAACATTTTGCATAAATGGCATGAACAAGGGGTGTTGCGTAGTGAATCCATAGGTTCAAAAATTCGTTCTGAGTTAGACAGAAAAATATATGAATAAAGAAAACAGAAAGTACATACGCAAGGAAGGGAAAACAATACATCCAACTGGTACAATTAGAATATTTTCATCAAACTACAGGAATTTTTCATTAATATTCAAACGAACTCAAATTACATTCAATAGACATTGTCTATACTAAATTTTCCAACCAACCTAGCTTACATCGAAAATATCAAATATATAAATGAGGGTGTCGCTTGGGATACCCTACTCTTCTAACTTCTATCTCTACAAACTAGGAGAGTGATTATTCTATGTTACAAAACTCTTCGCATGAAGTTTTCCAAAAATAGATAAAGAATCCATCTGGCTACATCATGATTTTTTGTAATTCCCCACAAGGATTCGGTTATTGATCAGGTATCGTCATGGCGAATGATGTGTCAATGTTTTCCTTCGACCAAATATCTGGGTGACAAGTGTTTTTCAAAGTCTCGTTGTGACATTCCCCAAAAATAATTTTTTTTTTTTTGTGTGCTGGAAATTTATTTCCATTTTTGGCAAATTCAAATCTCAATTTTTTTTCCATTTATGGCAATTTTGAATTTCGAATTTAATAATTGTATTTAATTATTGTGACTGTTGGGAAGAGATATGTTTGGACTCAACTAACTATTTGACTATGACACTTGTATCACAACAAAATAATTATATTAACTACAGGAGGACAAATGGAACAACCATGTTAAAAATCAGCAGACCATGACTCCATGAGTGGCGGACATGTTGGAACTGCCTCTGGGTTTATTATGACAAGTGGAAAATTAGATATTTGGCCACTGGCAGCCCTTGAAAATCAAGGATTAAGGAAAGATGTGAAAATCCCCAAAGGAGGGAAAAATACCTCGGCAAAAATTAATAAATAGCATATGCGAGGAGGTAGGACACTGCCAAGTATGCTGGGAAAGGATTGTGAGTCCTCTTGTTGTTATGAAAACTGCTGAGCAAGTGTGAGGCAAGGGGATAACTGTGGAAAAATTTGGAATATTGCTGAGGAGTCTCCAAGTTCGCCCTCATGGATTCATGGTCAGGCTAGGGGGTGAACTGGGCAAGTAATTTGGCTGCCCTGTTCTACGGTTGGGAGGAACGAGGCTGTTCCCTTTGTCTTCCCACGGATTGGATTCAGATATATTGATCTACCCCTCTCTATTTTGAATGGCTATGTTTTGATTGATGACAGGTATATGTTGAGTGATTATATCTAATTGCGTTAATGTAAACCTTTCCCTCTCTGTTCTTGGATGTTTTGTGTGTAACTGATATTATGCATATAATCATTTATAAATTTGAAATAATTCTTTCAATTGATGACATTTATCGTGGTATTAAATTTACAATCACAGTCTAAATTCTAGAGTGGTCTCTCTCAAAATCTGGAAGTGCTAGGCAAATTTATTTTTATACGAGTTGAGTTTAAGAAAACCGATCCATCTACGGGTTAGGTTTAATATGAAGTCAAAATACTAGATGTACAAAATTCAGAAAGTTAAAGAATTCTGGGAGCCCCCAGAAACCAAACTAAGATCCCTCGGATCATCAATTATAATTTCCAAACTCTGATGGAATGATATTCTTATTCATGTATTTACATAGATGCACAGATCTAGTATTGTTGACATTCAATGCATTGTTTAAGGAGGCTCTAAGTGAACATAATAGGAGTTACCTTTTATAGAACCTGTTACCCTATTGTACCCCTTTTATAGATTATATGCGTATAAAACTCAGAAGTTAGATTTTTTTTGGAATTTTGATACGTAAACGGATATTGAATCCTTCTACACCTATTGTTTCACAGAATGAAAGTAAGAATACCAGTACAAGGAAAAAATCTTAGAATTATGAAAATAATGTGAATTTCGGAATTTCGGAATTGCTGGTTACATTTATGTGAAGTTCCCTTTCTTTTCCAAACCCCGAAACCCCGAATCCTGAAATCTTGAAGTGTTGGTCCCACACCCTTTCACCTTTCGAAATTCAAGAGTTGTTATGTGTTGTTGTTTGGCATTTGAAACCCCGAAACCCCGAATCCCGAAATCTCGAAATGTTAGTTCCTTTCTTTTTTGTAATTCGAGAATTGTTGTATGTTGGATGTTTGGCTATGAAAAGCGTGAAACCCCAAAACCCAAAATCATGAAATACAGGTCTCACCTTTCTTTTATTTTTCATTTTGGATGTTTGTTTATGTTGATGTTTGGACACCAGAACTAGCGAAGTTCCGAACCCCGAAATCCCGAAATGCGGGACCCACCTTTCCTTTTCGCATTTTCGAAAGTTTGTTTATGTTGATATCTGGACACTGGAACTCGCGAAGTTCTGAAACCCGAAATTACGAAATACAGGTCTCACCTTTCTTTTCTTTTGCATTTCAGAAGTTTGTTCATGTTGATGTTTGGACACCAGAACTCGCGAAGTTGCAAACCCTGAAATCCCGAAATGCGGGACCCAACTTTCCTTTTTCACATTTTCGGAAGTGTGTTTGTGTTGATGTTGGGCACTAGAACTCACAAAGTTTCGAACGCCAAAACCCTGAAGTATAGATCCTACCTTTTGGTTTTCACATTTTGGAGGTTTGTATCTGTTGATGTTTGGGCACTTGAACTCACGAAGTTCTGAACCCTAAAACCCCGAAGCGCTAGTCCAACCTTCTCTCTTTTTTCATTTCAGAGGTTTGTTATATGAGATGTTGGGGCACTTGAACTCACGAAGTCGCAAACCCTGAAAACCCGGAGGTGTTGATCCCACTTTCCTTTTTTCGCGATTTTGGGAGTTGTTATGTGTTGATGTTGGGTGTTATACTCGCGAAATCCCAAACTCTGAAATCCTGAAATGTTGTTCACCTTTCACGATTTCAAGAGTTGTTCTGTGTTGATGTTTGGCTTCTGTACTCTCAAAATCCTGAACTCTGAAATCCCAAAATGCTGGTCACTTTTCGCGATTTCGGGAGTTTTTGTGTGTATATGTTTGTCTTCTATACTCACGAAATCCTGAACTCTGAAATCCCGAACTCCAAAATCCCGAAATGATGGTCACCTTTTGAAATTTCAGGAGTTGTTGTGTGTTGATGTTGGGTGTTGTACTCGCAAAATCTCGAAAATCTGGTCACCTTTCACGATTTCGGGAGTTGTGTGTTGATGTTGGGTTGTTGTACTCGCAAAACCCCAAAACATGGATTCTTCGGAAAATAGAGTGATCTGTTGTTCTGTTCGTCATTAGTAATCGTCGAAACCCGACTAACCTCTATTTTTCCACAAAAACTGTAGTAACATGGTAGGAATGTTTGTTATGGGAACAACTCTAATAGTGTAATGAATGGACTAGTAAACGAACGTTGGAGAGTCTTCATTCTGGATAGAGTTATGGAAGTAACGAACCGTATTACAAGTTGTTTGTATTTCAAACATATGGTAATATTTTTATGTAGGGATTTGTCCATAAAATCCCAAAGTTCCTTGTATTGTTAAGACTATGGTAGTGTTATAGATACAAACAGGTAGAAAAGTAATTATAAATTGCAGGATCTTAGATAAACATTGAAGCGATGAGTAAACACTTTTTATATCATTGATTAGGAAAATTTAAGTTTAATGGTAAGGATAGCTGATGACAATAAGGATTCTAACAAACTCTCAGACTCAAGCCTTATAACAAAATCTTACTTGCTTGAAATCTCGAAACTTTTCATGCATAAATGTACAAACAAATTTTTTTTTTGTGACAGTTTTTGAGGTACATTACATATGGTATCAGAGAAAAAGTTACAACACTGGGCCTGAACAAGACCACATTAATTTCTTAGTATATATTCCGATTTATGAAAAAACTAATAAATCTTGTGGACTACAAACATAAATCTTTTATGCTTTGTGTTGAATAATGGAAGCTCAAGAAGGTGCAGAAATGAGGGTGGAAGAGAATCCATAGCAAGGACCTCCTAGAGATCCCAGACAGAACAGTGATGGAAGATCACCCATGGAGGTGTTGGAAACAATGAGGAACCTTATTGTTGAACTACAGGTTTTCAAGGTCGATAATGAAAAATTGAAGAAGGCATAGAAGGAACAACAAGAGATAATTGAAGTCCTGTTGCATAGTATAGTAACCAAAAAAATCCCAAAAGATGATAACCCTGAGGAAGAGGTCAGCAAAAGGGCCTCCAAGAATTCTGGTGCAAAAATAGAAAAAGGAGACAGTTTGTCTGAAGGGACACCTTCAGTTGAAGACAAAACCATAACAGACAGAGAAAGAAAACAAACAGGCCACCTTGAAGGATAATTTAAAAAGATTAAACCTGCTACTTTTGATGGAGAATCCAGGATAGGAGAAGAAGCAGAGGCATGGTTGTTGGACATCAAAAAATACTTCCAAATCTACAACTATTCCAACAACATGAAGTTCAGAATGACCATCTACAATTTGAAGGGGAACACCATCATTTGGTGGCAAGACCTGAAATTGGGCAAGGGCCTAAAGGAAAAATAGTTGGAATGGTCCGACTTCAAGAAGTATTTCAAGAAACAATACCTTTCTGAAAGCTATTATGAAAGGAAGACAAAAGAATTTTATGAGTTACAACCCGAACAAATGACGATGGAGGACCTTATAAATAAATTTCTGGAACTACTAAGGTTCGTACCATACATCCGGGAGGATAAGGTAAAAATCCAGAGATTCTTAAGTTGTTTACCACAATCCTACAAGGACAAAATTGAGTTTGACAACCCCAAATCCTTGAGTTGTAAGTTTTAAACCTGCGAAGTAAAGCAATGCATATATATTTTAAGCAATACAGAAATTAATCAATGGCTCATACACAGAATACACAGAGATATTTACCGGAAACCCTCAACCGGGAAAACCTTTCTTTTTCATTATATCGAATTTCACCATTCGCCATACAATATATACAATGTTTTTAGGTATTCCGTAGATACCAAAACCCTAATCCCTTAATCCGGGTTTAATTTACAAATCAGCTAAAAATAGCAGTCGTCGTATCTGACACACCCACACACACACACATGCAAAGAATATAACACATACCCAACATGAGTGAGGTATTCAGGAAAGCACGAATGTGTTATGACCAGTATAAACAACGAGTAGAGTTTCCCAAGACCAGGAAGGATAAGAAGCAAGATGGAATAAACCAGCGGAAGAAGGGATACTAGCCAGCTCCTTATCAGAATGCAACAAAAAGTTTCCCAAGGAAGGATTTTCACTCCAATCATCTGAATACGCAAGGTAGCAATAAACCGGTAAACCTGGGAATGAAGAAGTTTGGGGACAACTCCCATGAGCCATTAAAGTGTTGGGAGTGTGGAGAGCCTCATCTAAGGAGGAACTGTCCACATTTAATTGCAGCAAACAAAACTGCTGTTCATAATTTTCAAGAAGCCTGAACAGTGGGAGACATGGGCATAGGTTTTCATCGGATAAATGCAACCATAGATGGTTGACAAGCTGACCACTAGTCCTCAGTGGTATAGATCGAAGGTAAAATCCATGACACTTGAATTTATGTTTTAATTGACCCTAGAGCTATGTTAAGTTATGTTACTCCCGATGTAGTAGAGTCGAATAAACTTAAGAAACAAAAGCATGCAAAATTTTGTCTTGTACAACTAGCAACAGGTACTAAAAGAAAAGTAGTTAACTTTATTTTTGATCTCGAGTTCATCTTAGATGGTCAAAATATAAGGACCAATCTGAACATCATACCACTAGGATCTTATGATATGATTATCTGAATGGATTGGTTGGAACAACACAAAGCAGTACTAGACTGTTATACAAAGATACTTAGCTACAAAGATAATTTTGGCACTGTTAGAATAGCCCAAGGAATACCAAAACCTGTGCCAGTCAGACAAGTTTTAGTGGTGCAATTCAAAAAATGTATTAGAAAGGGATGTCAAGTTTATGCCATCCAAGTAACGAATCTATTAGAAAAAGAAGATAATCCCAAGTTAGAAGACTTTGTTGTCCTACGTGAATTCAGAGACATGTTTGTTGATGAGATACCAGAATTGCCTTCTAGGAGAGAAATAGATTTCTCCATAGACTTACTACCTAAATCAGCCCCTATCTCAAAACAACCCTACTGAATGAGTCTACCAGAACTGACAGAATTAAAAATACAATTACAGGAATTTTTGGATAACGAATATATCAGACCAAGTGTCTTGCCATGGGGAGCACCAGTCCTCTTTGTGAAAAAGAAATACGATACTCTAAGACTATGTATCGATTATAGACAACTGAACAAAGTGACCATTAAGAACAAATACCCCTTACCCAGGATAAATGATCTTTTCGATCAAGTTGGTGGGGCCAAGATCTTCTCAAAATTGGATTTACGATCCGGTTATCATCAAGTTAGGATAAAGGACAAGGACATAAACAAAACTTTTTTTCATACAAGATACGTACACTATGAGTTTGTAGTCATACCTTTCAGACTCACTAATGCACCAGCCACATTTATGTGCTTGATGAACAACATTTTCATCCAGTACTTAGACAAGTTCGTAGTAGTATTTATCGACGATATTCTGGTCTATTCTAAAATGGAGGAGGAACATGATGAACAGTTAAGAATAGTTCTGCAAACACTAAGGAAACAAAAAATATACACAAAATTTGACAAATGTGACTTTTATAAAAAAGAAATACAATATTTAGGACATGTCATTTCCTTGGAAGGTATTGTCGTAGACCCGGAAAAGATAAAAGCAATTATGGAATGGCCAGTACCTAAGGATGTGGCAGATATTTGGTCATTCATGGGAATCACCGGATATTATCACAAATTTATAGAAGGGTTCTCCAAGATAACCTACCCTATCACGTCATTACAAAAGAAAGGGACCAAGTTTAACTGGTCTCAAAAGTGTCAAGACATTTTTAACAAGCTAAAAGAATTATTGACATTAGCGCCCATTTTGAAGGTAGCAGACCCTGATAAAGACTTCAAAGTATGCGTTGATGCAAGTAAAGAGGGACTAGGTGGTGTTCTAACTCAGGAAGGGCACCTGATTTGTTATGAGTCCTGGAAATTAAAGGAACACGAGCGAAACTATGCCACTCATGACTTAGAATTGGAGGTAGTAATACATGCCTTAAAAGTGTGGAGACACTATATAATGGGTAGAAAATTCTTACTATTGACGGATAATAGCAGGGTGAAATATTTGTTTAACCAACCAGACCTTAATATAGAACAAGAAAGGTGGCTAGCCTTCTTGAGAGAATTCAACTTCGAGGTCATACATATCAAGGGTAAGGAAAATAAAGTAGCAGACGCGTTAAGAAAAATATTCCATGGGTTATTTGAGATAAACATCAGCAGGGAAGAAAGTGATCTAGAACAAAGAATAAGGATGACAGGTATCAACGATGGAAATTACACTAAGATAATGGCAGAATTTCAAAATAGTATCGCAAACTCAGATAAACTAGATATAAGTATCAACAAAGAGGGACTATTAATATTTAAAAACAGACTTTACATACCAGATTCAACAGAGCTAAAATTAACCGTTTTAGACGAAGTGCATAAGAAACCGTATTTGGGCCATCCAGGTTACCAGAAAACAATAACAACACTCAGGAAACTATTTTACTAGCCTAATATGAAGGGAGAAACAACAGAGTATTTGGCTAGGTGCCAAGATTGTCAGCAGGTTAAGGCCAAACACCAACATCTAGCCTACATATTACAACCATTACTAGTACCAAAATGGAAATGGGAGACCATATCGCTGGACTTTATAACAAGTTTGCCTAAAAATCAGAAACATAATGATTCTATCATGGTTGTAATCGATAAACTCAGTAAGTCCACACACTTTATTCCTGTAAAGTCTACTTTTAAAGCTATTAACATTGCTGAAATATTCATGAAATAAATCTGTAGACTGCATGGTATTCCTAAAATTGTGATTTCAAATAGAGACGTAAAATTCACATCTTCTTTTTGGAAGGAATTGTCTACAGGACTAAATACGAATTTGAATTTCAGTACAAGTTATCATCCACAAACAGATGGACAGACTGAAAGGACAAACCAAAGAATAGAGGATATGCTCCGCATGTATGTAAGAACAAAGTCGAACAAGTGGGAAGACTACCTACACTTGGTAGAATTTGCATATAACAATGGGTACCAAACTTCAACTAAGTTGAGCCCTTTCGAAATACTGTATGGAAGAAAGTGTACAACTCCGATTAGCTAGGATAACCCAGCTGACAGACTCATGGTTGGACCAGAGATGCTCCAAGAAATGGAGAAAATGGTAAGGAAGGTACAACGGAACTTGAAAGAAGCACATGACAAACCGAAGAGCTATGCAGATCAGAAAAGAAGACACTTGGAATTTAAAGTGGGAGACCATGTTTACTTGAAGTTCAAATCCCGAAAAATCTCACTGAAGTTAGGGAACTATGCCAAGCTGGCACCCAGTTTTTGTGGGCGCTTCGAGATACTAGCTCGAATTGGACCCGTAGCATATAAACTTGCACTCCCAGCTAATCTAAGAATTCATAATGTATTTCATGTTTCTATGTTGAAAAAGTATATTCATGACCCTACTCATAAGATTGATTGGAGCTTGGTACAGCTAGAACCCGAAGGCGAGTTCCAGGTGGAACCCCTGCACATTCTGGACCTGAGAAAAATAGCACTTTGGAACAGAGCCATCGCTTAGGTAAAGGTGCAATGGAAGCACTTTAGTCCTAAGGAGGCCACTTGGGAATTGGAGGGAGATTTACAGAAATCTCATCCAATCCTGTTCCCAGAAAGGAACAAACACTGAAGACAGTGTTTTATTAAAGGGGGAAAGGATGTGACATCCCCCCAAAATAAAATATTTTTTATTTTTGTGTGCTGGAAATTTATTTCCATTTTTGGCAAATTCGAATCTGAGATTTTTTTTCCATTTATGGCAATTTTGAATTTTGAATTTAATAATTGTATTTAATTATTGTGACTGTTGGGTAGAGATATTTTTGGACTCAACTAACTATTTGACTATGACACTTGTGTCACAAAAAAATAATTATATTAACTGCAAGAGGACAAATGGAACAACCATGTTAAAAATCAACTGACCATGACTCCATGACTGGAGAACATGTTGGAACTGCCTTTGGGCTTATTATTACAAGTGGAAAATCAGATATTTGGCCATTGGAAGCCCCTAAAAATCAGGGATTAAGGAAAGCTGCGAAAATCCCCAAAGGAGGCAAAAAGACTTGCGCAAAAATTAATAAATAGCATACGCGAGGAGGCAAGACACTGCCAAGTATGTTGGGAAAGGATTGCAAGTACTCTTGCAGTTATGAGCACTGCCAAGCAAGTGTGAGGGAAGGGGATAACTGTGAAAAAATTTGGAATATTGCTGAGGAGTCTCCAAGTTCACCCTCATGGATTCATGGTCAAGCTAGGGGGTGAACTGGGCAAGTGATTTGGATGCCCTATTCTATGGTTGGGAGGAATGTGGTTGTTCCCTTTATCTTCCTACAAATTGGATTCAGATATGTTGATCTACCCCTCTCTATTTTGAATGGATATGTTTTGATTGATGGCAGGTATCTATTGAGTTATTATATCTAATTGAGTTAATGTAAACCTTTCCCTCTCTATTCTTGGATGTTTTGTGTGTAATTGATATTATGCATCTAATCGTTTCTAAATTTGAAATAATTCTTTCAATGGATGACATTTATCGTGGTATTAAATTTACAATCACAGTCTAAATTCTGGAGTGGTCCCTCTCGAAATCTGGAAGTGCTAGGCAAATTTATTTTTATACGAGTTGAGTTTAAGAAAGTCGGTCCATCTACAGGTTAGGTTTAATCTGAATTCAAAATACTAGATGTACAAAATTCAGAAAGTTAAAGAATTCTGGGAACCCCTGGAAACCAAAATCAGATCCCTCGGATCATCGGTTATAATTTCCAAACTCTGATGGAATGATATTCTTATTCATGTATTTACATAGATGCACAGATCTAGTACTGTTGATGTTTAATGCATTGTTTAAAGAGGCTCTAAGTGAACATAATAAGAGTTACCTTTTACAGAACCTGTTACCCTATTGTACCCCTTTTATAGATTATATGCGTATAAAACTCAAAAGTTAGTTTTTTTTTGGAATTCTGATAAGTAAATGGATATTGAATCCTTCTACACCTAATGTTTCACAGAATGAAAGTACGAATACCAGTACAAGGCAAAAATATTAGAATTATAAAAATAATGTGAATTTCGACATTTAGGACTTGCTGGTTACATTTATGTGAAGTTCCCTTTCTTTTCCAAACCCTAAAACCCCGAATCCTGAAATCCCGAAGTGTTGGTCCCACACCCTTTCACCTTTCGGAATTCAGGAGTTGTTGTGTGTTGTTGTTTGGAATTTGTAACCCTGAAACCTCGAATCCCGAAATCTCGAAATGTTAGTTCCTTTCTTTTTCGCAATTCGAGAATTGTTGTATGTTTGATGTTTGGCTATGAAAACCATGAAACCCCGAACCCCGAAATCTTGAAATATGGGTCTCACCTTTATTTTCTTTCGCATTTCAGAAGTTTGTTTATGTTGATGTTTGGACACCAGAACTCGCGAAGTTCCGAACCCCAAAATCCTGAAATGCGGGACCCACCTTTCCTTTTTTCATTTTCGAAAGTTTGTTTATGTTGATATTTGGACACTGGAACTCGCGAAGTTTTGAAGCCCGAAATCTCGAAATACGGGTCTCATCTTTTTTTTCTTTCGCATTTTAGAAGTTTTTTCATGTTGATGTTTGGACACCGGAACTCGCGAAGTTCTGAATCCCGAAATCCTGAAATTTGGGACCCACCTTTCCTTTTTCGCATTTTCGGAAGTTTTTTTATGTTGATGTTGGGAATTGGAACTCATGAAGTTCCAAACCTCGAAACCCCGAAGTACATATCCCACCTTTCCATTTTCGCATTTCGGAGGTTTGTATCTGTTGATGTTTGGGCACTTGAACTCATGAACTTCCGAACCCCAAAACCCTGAAGCGCTAGTCCAACCTTCTCTCTTTTCACATTTCAGAGGTTTGTTACATGAGATGTTGGGGCACTTGAACTTGCGAAGTCCCGAACCCCCAAAACCCTGAAGTGTTGATCCCACTTTCCTTTTTTCATGATTTCGAGAGTTGTTGTGTGTTGATGTTTGGTGTTATACTCGTGAAATCCCAAAATGTTGGTCACCTTTTGCGATTTCGAGAGTTGTTGTGTGTTAATGTTTGTCTTTTGTACTCTCGAAATCCTGAACTCTGGAATCCCAAAATGTTGGTCACTTTCCACGATTTTGGGAGTTGTTGTGTGTAGATGTTTGGATTCTGTACTTGAAAAATCCCGAACTCCGAAATCCCAAAATGTTGGTCACCTTTCACAATTTTGGGAGTTGTTGTGTGTTGATGTTGGGTGTTGTACTCATGAAATCTTGAAATCCAAAATCCTGAAATGCTGGTCACCTTTCGCGATTTCGAGAGTTGTTGTGTGTTGATGTTGGGCTATTGTACTCGCGAAACCTTGAAACCCCCGAAGTGTTGGGCCCAAAGTCTCTCCATATTTCAGATTCTTCGGCAAATAGTGTGGTCCGTTGTTCTGTTCAGCATTAGTTATCACTGAAACCCGACTAACCTCTATTTTTCCACAAAAATTGTAGTAACATGGTAGGAATGTTTGTTACAGGAACAACTCTAATAGTGTAATGAATGGACCAGTAAAAGAACGTTGGAGAGTCTTCATTCCGGATAGAGATATGGAAGTAACATACCGTATTACAATTCATTTTTATTGCAAACATATGGTAATATTTTTATGTAGGGATTTGGCCATAAAATCCCAAAGTTCCTTGTATTGTTAATACTGTGGTAGTGTTATAGGTACAAACAGATAGAAAAGTAATTATAAATTGCAGGATCTTAGATAAACATTGAAGTGATGAGTAAACACTTTTTATATCGTTGATTAGGAAATTTTAAGTTGAATGGTAAGGACAGTTGACGACAGTAAGGATTCTAACAAACTTTCAGACTCAAGTGTAGCACCTCGTCCACTCGATGCTAAGCAATTAACAATTTATTCAAACACTTACACATTAACAACTTTGTTTTAGCATTATTTCATTGATTTTTATTTACACATTTCTTCTACATATTCTCAATGATAAATCTAATAACATGATGAAATAAGTAGTAGGCTAACTTTAAGATTTAAGAACTTAAAACATAAGTATACTCAAAACATCAATAACAAAATATCACTGAAAAATACCTCTTCCTTAGCTTCTCGAAGCTCACCAGTTGTACTATAGTCCTGGGCGCTTCCAAGCATTCTTTTCCCGCTTACCCAGAGTGAAACAACGGAATCCTCCCTGCCAACTAGGAGCCTAGTCGGATTCCTAGCTCCAAGAAACCTTTCGGTTTCTTGGCCCTCCGTGCCCGTGACTCCAAGAACAGCAAAGCACAAATGCTCAAAGGAAACTATCACAAGAATCATCTCTTCCAAG
>JZKD02S2136418.1:30182-45200 GCA_000966675.3 Picea glauca
ATGTATAGTTAAGAAAAGGTAAATGAACTCCATTAATTTTCCATTGGGGATTAACTTGAAGATGATCTTAAGACTCTCTTTCCTAACTCTTATTAACTATATGTAATATGTTTTGTCTTACAGTTGGGGCCATGTTCTTAACCATTTTTCCAGGCTAATACTTGAAATTTATCTATACAGTTGGAAGCTATAAATCTTAGGATATTGGAAGGATTGATCAGTTTCATATATATTTGATTGTGAAATGTCACAATACTTAAGAGTAGGGGAGGGGTTTCCTGAGCTAAACATTGTTTGTTTGTATAGAAATTTTATGAGAAGAGGCAATAGGATTTATGTCAATCTCTGTCATAAAAAACATTTTTCCATGAAACTATTTTTTGCAATATCTCAGGCTATTATGTCATCAGTCATTCCTATTTGCATGATTTTTTATTAACTATATACTGTTGGCATAATTTTGTAACCTCTTAAGTGTATGGTTGATAACCCTGTTCTTACATCATAATTTATAGTTTATGGGCTTCTTCTTATGACCAATACAAGGGAGGACTGATTAAACCAGATTATTCTTTGTGGCAATTACAGTTCGATAACAGAGGAAACTAAGATGGATACTACAATCATATCCACCCTCTCATTCACCTTGGCAGCCAGGAGTCTTCCAATCCTAGCAATCTAGGCGAATACAAGCTTACTACAGTATAATTGTCATCAGATGGAGTGTCGAATGGAGTGTCGGATGAGGTATTGTATGAAGTGTTGCAACTGCGAATGATATTTTTAATGCTTCAGTTCAGTTATAATCACTGGAGTCCAATTACATCTGTCAAGTGATGAATTAAACTTGCTAAAGGTATTATATCTATTTTTCACACTTGCTAAAGAGGTGAATTTAAACTTATGATCTATTTTATACGTATACTATCATAAACTCTCCGACTTGGAAATTGATCAACCCTCTCATGAGATATGATTGTTAAGAGTCGGATATCCAAGTATGATATCATTCAAAATTCAAAACCCTGCATAATCACTACTACACATGGAATTCATATGTGTCAAATGCACCCATGACTTGAGCCTCCTATATCATTTGCATTTGGAACAGAGAATCATGTTCTATTTATCCCCCATCCTCTACCCGTTCTTCTTATCGTTCATATTCTTCTCTATATCCATGTTGAATCGCCACAAACCCTCCTCATATGTCAAATTGTTAGTTATCCCGGAGTTTGAAGCTTGTCGAGAGCTCTTTCTCCGCGCGAGATGGGGGTCGTTCCTTGCCATCTTACATGGGAATGACGATGATGTTTCTCTCTGGTTCACCCTCGGATTCGATGGAAATATTTCCCGCATTGGGTCACTATTTTTTCTAGTCTCTAAATATTTTGTTGTTGTGGCTAGAAAACTCCCACGAGTTGGAGATAGATGGTTCAAGCATCACCAAATTCCACGACAGAGTTATAATTGGGTTTTTAAACCAGAATATCAAAACGTTTCCAGGACTAAAGGATATTCAAATGGATGGATTAAACATGAATTGATTAATCCTCTGATTTTCATCACCAAATTAATTACTTGTGAGGGTAAATATTCCACATTTAAAGCCTGTTATTTTCACCTCTTGGCTCACTTTCGGTTTGATAAACCTTTGAATTTTCCCTTTTACTTTTTAAAGAGTCTTGAGAAAATGCCCTCCCGGGTTTACAAGAATGTGAAAAACCCTCACCATAGCCTATTTCATCATGGCCTTATCAAGCTTATGGTTATCTCATAATTAATAAAACAAGATAGAATCTGGGATGATTTCCTTCACCAGTTCTTGAACCCCCATTTGACAGTTAAAATGGCCAACAAGTCAATTGATTCTGGGACTGCTAATCCATCAAACCCTCTGATCCGGGTGGATATCGGTGGCCACACACCTTTTCCAGCTAGCTCAAAACAGCTTTCTAACAATTTTGATAATTTACTATTTTTAGCAGTTTTTCGGGTCCTGAACTTCCGGAGCTGTTTTGAGGCCCTAAACGACATTTTTTGGGGTATGTTGCAATGTGAAACTATTGTATTCCTTGGATATATCTTTCCAATGGGCTATCATACGCCTAACACTGAGATCGTATGAAAAATTTACGACCCCGTGAAGTTGATGTACTGACTTACCCAAACGGGGCCCACGTGACTTTTGGCGCTTCATCTCCTAGGGTTAGGTTTTTGGATGTCTATGGTTTTTTGGCATTCTTTTTTATTGTAAAAATGCCTTCAGAGCCTCATTGTAATCATTTTCTTGTGAATGAGCGTAGCCGTCACATCTCTTCTCAGAGATAACCCCCACCATTCCAGCAAGCTTGTTTCCACTGCATTTTACAATTTCCAGATGATTTCTTTATTGAATAGAAAACCAGTTTTATTGTATCTCTGTTATTTTGTGTTAAGAACCTATTAATAATCTATATTCATTTCGTTCATCTCATAAAACTTGGATTAGTGGTATCAGAGCGGTCTTCTCCTTATCGTCTTAATGCATGTCCCCAACGAGGTTGGATTACAAAGACTTGGGTCTCGAGCTTGTTTCTCTTGAGGACAAAAACTCTCGCACACCCAAGAGACCTCTCATGGAGAGAGAAAATAAATATGGTGGGACAGGATATCCTTTCAAACTGTTGATTAAGGAATCCCTCATGCAACAAAGGAACGAGATGATGGATAGTTTCGTGCAAATCCTTCGGCGGCTACCAACGGGCGATGCATCTTCTTCGAACGGAGGCGCCGCCCCCTTCAAGGTATAAATAAACTTCGATATTCCTATATTTGAAGGTTAGATAGACACAGATGATGTAGACAAGTGGTTGAATATACTAGAAGGGTATTTTTTTGTCCATAACTTTTCGAATGGAGAAAAGATTACTTTTGCACTCCTCAAAGTCGTTACCCATGTCAAAGATTGGTGGGAAACGTTCTGTGAGCAAAAGGAAACAGAGGAACCCTCATTATTTTCAGTCATGGCCACCTGGGAATCCTTCAGGGATGTTATTAAGGAACAATACTACCCTATTGGAAGTTATGATGACCTGTATACCAAATGGACCACACTAGGGCAAGAAAGAGACCAAGTAGTGTCATATTTCACAAATATCTTCCATACCTTGTGCACCAAGTTGGGTATCAAAGATTCGGAGTGACATCTGGTGCTCAAGTATCATGATGCTCTGCATAGATACATCCAGACCTAAATGGAATTTCTGGACATCTCATCCTTGGGCGCGGCCTACAGATATGCAGTCAAAATCAAGCAGAAGCTCAAACAAAAGACACGGCTATTTGAGCCTGGGAACCCCTCACAACAAAATCCAGGAAAGGGTGGCCCCAACCCACAAAACAAAGGATAGAGAAAAGATGGACAGTATCAAGACAACCAATTCAAGCCGCAAGCAAAGAAGGACACCGAAAAGACAAAGAAAGACACTGGGAAGTGGTGCAACTTCCATAAGATCCCTTGGCATAACACTGTTGACTGCCACTTAAAGCAGTCACTAATGGCCAAAGTGAAAGCCTCTAAATCATATGCGGATTCTGAATCTGAGCCAAAACTAGAAAGGGGAAGATGGATCATTGACGTGGAACCTGGTGCCACTGTTGCTACCACCAAGCTCTAGCTTGGTGAACCAAACGAGCCAGAAGAAGGAGAGCACATCTTCCATTCATAGACGTGGGTAAAAGGCACCCCACTACACTTCATTGTTGATAGCAGTAGCTAGAAGAACCTCATCTCAGCAGAGGTCATCAAGCGGCTAACAACGCCGCACCCACAACCTTACACCATTGGATGGCTCCACCAAGGAAGCGATCTCTGCATCAACCAACAGTGTCGACTGTCGTACGGCATCAAGCCCTTCAAAGACGAGGTATTGTGTGACGTTGCTCCTCTCGAAGTTTTTGATGTTCTTTTGGGCCAACCTTATTTATGGAAATGTCGTGTTGTATATGAGTCTAGGCCTTGTAGTGTTATTATTACTTTGAACAGTAAATTCTATAGGATACCCGGGGCAATCCCACCTAGTGGTATTTCCTTGATCTCTACTAAGCAATGCAGGAACGTCATCTCTCAGATGGGGAAGTTTGTCTTCTTCGTGATTCAATATCAGAATAATTGAAAGATCATAGCCACATCTAGGTCTCTATGATCAACCTCTCCATACAGCAGAAGCAAGTAGATAAGGTCGTGGAAGAATATTTGAATATCTTCTCCTCACCTACAGGGGTACCTCTGCACTGCCAAGTCAAGCACCCCATCGATCTGACCCCCGGCGCACCACTGCCCAATGGGCTAGTCTATCATTGCTCTTTGTTAGAGAATGAGGAGATCAAGCGACAGATCCAAGAAATTTTCCACAAGGGGCACATCCATCCCATCTCATCCTTGCGGGAGCCCAATCATGTTGGTTATTGGCACAAGGTAAGACCCAGGGTTCAGCTCCAAGAGAGCACCAACAAGCCCTAGCTACTGACCCTTTCGGTAGCACCTGTGAAGTAGATGCAGTCTCACTCGAAGCAGCTATGAGTGGGTTGCAGGATAGAGATGTCTACAACCAGGGGGATATCAAGTGGTTCTTATTACAACAACAACATAACATGCATCTATCATTCAACTAGCTAGATCTATCCTTCACAGCTATAGATCTGATCTAATACAATAATGCAGATAACAATATAACAACATCATAGCTCAAAGCATCAATCACACACACAACAACACATGTATGTGGTTCACTCTCTCTCTAGGGATATGTCCATAGAACTGTGCTTATGGTATATTAAGATAAAGCTTACAATTTTGATTAGCGCTCTTGGCTAGCAGATCCTCTCTTCTCTTTCTCTCTTCCTCTCTCCCTTCCTATGCACCTAGCTACAGGACTTGATCTTCTCACCCAGCTGAATATATTACAATACCAGAAGGCTCTCTCTCTCTTAGCACTTCTCTCACCCTTAATACAATATTCTCCCAATGAACAATAATCAACAACAAGGATCAACCATAGTACCGACCCAACCTAGTTCCTCTCGACCTCTATTTATACATCACAATCCCTTACCGACAGCCTTAGGTTGAAACCTAGGTGCCAAAACCCTAATTACCAAAACCCTAGGTGTCTACAACCCTAGGTCAACTTGACCCATTCTTTCCGGGCTTCGCTAGCCTGTCTTTCCTTCTCCATCTCGTGGTGCTCCAAGGCATCTAATGTTGTCTTTTTCCACTTCTGAGTCATCCTCGGTCCATCTTCCTTATTGATCTGTCATCCTCTATCTCCTCATCCAACGGCTTGATTTTCCGCACTTCGCTCCATCTTCTCTGTTCTTTTTCTCACTTCGACTCAATGACAGCCACTGTGTCTCCCGTGAAGCTCGCTTTTTACCTTTTCTTCCTTGTTCTTCACTTCCTTCCATAACCCAGGGCGAACAAGCCCCCAACACTAACTTGTGACTCATCCCGAGCACTTGAGATCTGATCCTCTTGTTTTTCTTTGACTTTCGACTGCGTAGTGTAGCCCTTGCTTTCTGCTTTATGCCTCCTTTCTATCCTTGTGCAAACTTTATTTTTTGTGTCTGGTACCTAGTTTCAACTGCACCTGGTACCTGGACCCTTGTCTTCTTGATTCTACTGAGAGCTGCAAAGCAGCTGGTTGTCATAGTACAACTTCAATTGACTCCCATTCACCAAGCCTTCCTTCCAGACTCCTTTCAATGTCTTCAGCTGTGCAGCTCCTCCTTCTATAAAGTAGACAATCTCATATGGTCTGAGCAAATGCGTTCTAAACTTCCGAGGGTGTTTTATAAACTTACTTTCATATAGCAGGACTAAATCACCTTGCCTGAATATCTTTTTCTTGATGTGTCTTTCATGATAGGCCTTTTCTCATTCCTTCTGAATTTGTTGATGGAAGCCTGCAATGAATCTTTCTTCTTCTAGTTCGACCAACTATGATAGCCTCTAATGAATAGCGCTAGTATTCTGAGCATATCCTTCGATAAATTTCCTGTAATAGCTAGTATGTCCTAGTGTAGTGCGCAGTTGTTTGACTGATGTAGGTGGTGGTAAATCAACTATAATTGCAATTTTGGATGGATCCACCAACAATCCTTGCCTGCACACAATATGACCTAATAATACTCCAAATGGTGAGAAGAAGATGCACTTGTTCAAATTCAAAGCAATTTGACACTGCTTGCATTTATCCAGCATTAGCCTTAGACATTCAATATGATTTTTCAACAAACTAAAAACAATTCAGTCATCAAAGTATGCTTCTAAAAACTTATGCAAAAATTCTTTGAATACTTCAACCACCACCCTGGAAAATATGGTTGCGGAATTCTTCAGTCCAAATGGCATTACTATATATTGGCAGGATCCCCACTCTGTGGAAAACGTAGTCTTATGACGGTCCTCCTTGGAGATGCGGATCTGATGGTATCCTGAAAACCCATCTGTAAAAGAATATACTTCTTGGCCTCCCACATTATCCAACACTTCGTCTATGAAAGGTGTAGGGAAAGGATCATGTAGACAAGCATCATTCAGCTTCCTGAGATCTACGCAAATCTTGATCTCACCTGTCTTCTTATCTTGCACTACCATGGGGCTAATCCACTCCGACTCTTCGACAGGTTCAATAATCCCTGCTTCCAGCATTCTGTCGAGCTCAATATTCACTTTTTCCTTATATTTCGAGTTCAATCTRTAGGGTCTTTGCTTGACCAGCTTCACGTCTGGTTTCAAAGTTATTCTCATTTCTCCCATAGGTCCTTTGATTCCCTTCATATCAGTGAACTTGGTTGGGAACAAGTCCTGATACTCATGCAATAATTCTGTGATTTTGTCAATGGTAGTAGTGTCCCAGTAATCTCTGACATTGGCAAGCTTTGGTGTTTCCTCTATCCCAATATTGACTTTATTTATCTTTATCGGTTGTCCAATGAATGGCAGTTCAACTCCTAGTCCTTCCACATCTCTCTAACCTTTTGTTTCCGTGATATTCACCTTCCTTGAATTATCATCTTCGTCGGCATTAATGTTGTAGTAGTTCTACAGTTTCTAGAGGGGCGCAGTCCATTCATCCTCTTCTTTCTCCAAAGGGAGGCCAGATGCCTCCTCAAATACTTTATGTCTCACCATCTGTAGTGCTTGATCTACAGAAGGAAATTCACTATCAAACAAAAAGGTGGTTATAAAATTTTGGATCATACCTTCCCATTCTGAAGTGACAAGGCGCAGCTCTGCTTGAAGGTACCAATTAATCGGGGTGGTATCTAGCGTATTGACGAATCTGTGTACCCATTTTTCTCTAGGAATGTCACTCCAGATCTCTTCGCAGCTTCGTACATGGTCCTTTGGGTAGCTTCGACCTGTGTATTGTGCTTCGCAACTTCCTACTTGTGCTAAAAACTGTGTTGTCATCAAGGTTTGACATTGTGTCCAGACTGTAATATTGCTTTTATGTGTCCCACACCATCTTCCTGGTGTGGATTTCATGGCCTATGTTGTGTTGGTACACTTGTCTCAAATTCTGATAAGAAGTTTTCCAAGGGGTTCAGCCCATCAAATGTGGGTAGATTACTCACTATTGTGTCAATCCAATGAACTTCTCTGGTTAGACTAGCACATTTTCTTGTAGATACTTCGTACATCTGGTTATGCTAGTTCTCCAATGCTTCTTCTGAGTCAGATGAACATGTATTGTCACTTCGCCAGCTCAGAATCCCTTCAGTTGTAGGGTTGATATAATCCTGATGTTTGGCCATTAATTTGTAGATGTTTTCCAGTTCAAATGTGTGGTCCTCTTCTCTGATCGGTTATGTGTATTGTGGACCCTCATCTGGATCTAAAGGTGCAACGACCCTAAGGCTATTTTTCTCAAATGTCATGCATATTTTCTTTAGATCAACAACAGTGGAATTTTCAAAGGCCCAATCAATTCCTAATAATGCAGGGTAAGGGCAGCTATCATCAACAATTTCAATTACCTCAAAATCTGCAAAGGTTCTTACTCCATTGATGTCCACTGGGACATGCTCTAATCGTCCAAATGGGATGACAGCTTGTTGATTAGCCATGCGAAGCCTGATAGGGGAATATATCAGCTTGGGTTTTCCCATCAATTCCCAAGTCTGCTTCGTCATGACATTTACCTCTGACCCTAAGTCGAGGACCACATAGTCAATCTCATACTCTCCTATCTGAGCATTCAAGTGTAATTATTTATTTGTCCTTCTCCTTTTTCCAATTTGGTGGACTTCTCTATTCAGTAAGGGGTCTATTTTTCCTAATTCATACTGCTTGATCAAATCTTGTAATTCTTGTACAACGAATTTATCTTGAATCAACTTAACACAAGTGTACAAGAATTCCATGAGTTTGCTTACCTCTTTCCCCTCTGTTGGTGATGCAGATGGATCAAACGCCTGAGGCATGCCATATTCTTTGATTTCTGGTTGTCTCTTTGATGAAGAACCTTGATCTCCTTTGAACTCTTTCCTTGCCTCCTCGAATATCTATCTTTCTTTCTTAGCATCGAACGTTGGGGTCTTTTCCGTAGCCTTCCTGACTCCATGGTCATTTTCAGTCTTTCCTTGGGCTGCTCTGTCTTCTCCTGTAGCAGCGCCTCCTCAAGTAATAACAGCGACTCTAGGGTCTACTCCGTGAGGTTCAGCATATATCAGTTGTACTTGTGGGTTCTATTGGGGTCCTCATCTTTCCTGAAGTTTAGCCAGCAGCACAGGGCATTCCTCTATGAAATGCTCGAAGGAGTTACAATAACTACAGGTTTTGCAAGGATTCTGACAATCCCTTGCTAAATGTCCTAGGTGCATGCAGTTGTAACAGATTATTTGTCCTCGGCCTCAACCCATAACTCCTCCTCCTCCTCCTCCTCTATAGCCACCGCGAGGAGTGAAATTTCCTCTCCCCAGAGCGTTGTACTGTGGAGTGTTTCCCTCTTGTTGTACTTCACCTTGAATTTTGTATATGTCTCTCAACCTTTCATGCATGAGATCATAAGCTTTGCAATCCTGATCATCATGCCCCACTGATTTACAGAATGTACAATACAAGTTTGTGGGTGTCTGGACATAATTCTGCATGTAGTAGCACTCACCAGGGGGATATCAAGTGGTTCTTATTACATCAACAACATAACATGCATCTATCATTCAACTAGCTATATTTATCCTTCACAGTTGTAGATATGATCTAATACAATAATGCAGATAACAATATAACAACATCAGAGCTCAAAGCATCAATCACACACACAACAACAGATGTATGTGGTTCACCCTCTCTCTAGGGCTACGTCCACAGAACTATGCTTATGGTATATTAAGATAAAGCTTACAGTTCTGATCTATGCTCTTGGCCAGCAAATCCTTTCTTCTCGATCTCTCTTCCTCTCTCCCTTCCTGCGCACCCAGCTGTAGGACTTGATCTTCGCACCCAACTGAAGATCTTACAATAGCAGAAGGCTCTCTTTCTCAGCACTTCTCTCACCCTTAATACAATATTCTCCCAATGAACAATAATGAACAACAAGGCTCAACCATAGTACCGACCCGACCTAGGTCCTCTCGACCTCTATTTATACATTACAATCCCTTACCGATAGCCTTAGGTCAAAACCTATGTGCCAAAACCCTAATTACCAAAACCCTAGTGTTATAACCCTAAATTGCACCACACATGCTTACCTGGCATTAGGCCAATTCATATCCCTTCATTGCCAAAACATCTACTGAACAACCTCTTTGAAAATCCTCTTAAGTAAAGGCACACGCGCCCTAACCCACTACTGCACGCGTTTGAACGTTGGCAGGCCTACTACAGCCTGTGTTTACCTAACAAAACTCAAAAATAGGAAATTTGTCGATGGGACAAAAAGCTATGGGTCAGTTAACTGAAACTCCCAACCATGCATGGCCGAGAGTTCGTCCAAAACCCTAGCTCCTTCTAGCCTATAAAAGAAGGGGTAGGGGTACTATTTGAAGGAGGAAAAATATAGCAAAGAAACTTTGCCCATTTGTCGAATCCATTTGTCCCAACCCTTTAGCCTTTCCTCAAGCCTAAGGAGAATTAACGCAAAGCAGTTGGAGGACAAAAGAAGAGGAGGATCCCAGGATCAGGATCAAGGAGCGGTGGTCGGTCTCGACTTCAAATTGTAAGTTGATTCATTTTGAAAATAATAAAAGAATACTTTTCCCGTCCCAATGCATGAGTTATATGTGGTTTGTGTAATTTGTGCTTAATTTCTAACCCTCAAATAGAAAAGTAGCATGCATGCGTGATTGTTTATTTTGATTGCAGGATAACTTTTGAAGAAGCGGCGCAAGCAAGCGGTCAAGAGCGCAACAGAGGATCTACACCAAACATCAGTAAAAAGGTTAGTAGTTCCTTTCCATGCATGTATCGTGAAAAAGGGGCTTCTTTTTTAGTGTGTGTTATTGTTTGAATGTGTAGAATACCTTAGCGTGTTTTGGATCTTCTCACACCGTGGAGGATCCCGAGCTCCGTCGGTCACGAAGGCTTCTGGGCCTGCTGCCGGTTATACTAGAGCCACCCCCGCCACCATTGAGGCGAAAGCTAGACCAACAAGGGTCTTTCGAAGCAACCGGGTTACAAACCATTGTGCCCGAACAACTCCCAGAGGAATCAACCGCCAATCTTGGTTCAGTTGAAACCCCAACCACTGATACTTGGCCACCGATTATTGTACCTATCCAATTTTATGAAAGCTTGTCAATGCCTCACACAGCTATGGCAACAAACATTGTTACTTCCTCTGGGAATTCTTCCATTCCCACCACCGTTGCTACCACAGGAGAAGCATCTCCTAACTTGCCGTCGTCGGCCCGGGCCACCATGGTCTCGGCCGCAACCACGTCGCACACTGGACTGACCCCATCTATAGCAGTGGCCACAAATCCCTTCACACCTAGTGCGACAGGCTCTCTGTTCTCATACGGTATGCCTAGTTCAGGCACAAGTCCTGCACTCACTCACTCCACTTTACAGAATTTGGGTCTAGGGGCAGGGAGCTCTACCGCTTCTCTGCAAGGTCAACTTGGGGGCATTATTGTCCCTTTTAATGCCTTTCCTTACGCTGGAGGTCATATCTCTCCTTCGTCCCCTTCGCTTGGTGGTCTGCATCAGCAGTCCGTCGGGCAGCCTGCACACATGAGTTCATTTGGAGCCGAGACTCAAGGAACACCTGCGCAAACTATGTCGGTCGGTTCGTCACTGTTTGTTTGGAACGAGACATTTGGTAACAACACTTTCGCATCCACCACTTTCCCATCTGGGGGCACTCCCATTTTTGGACAGTCTACTCTGGCGCAGGGTACTATTCCTACGCCAGGGGCACATATAGCAGGACTTTGGAACTCAGGACAAGGATCTGTTCCCTCCTCTGGAATGTTGTTATGGTATAATTCTTTCCACAGTCAATGGAACCCTGGACAGACTTCTATGCCTCTCCCATCAGGACTGGCATGGGGTAATCCTTCCCAAAGTCCGTCAAACACGATGAATGCCCAACATCCTATGTCCTTTATGGGGAATCAGCCAATGATGTCTCCATAGATGCAAAATCCTTACGCTAGTCAGGGCCATGGTTTCTACTAGAATCCGGGCCAGCAGCCAAACTTTTCCTGTCAACCTGGTGCCAGTCAAACTCCAGGACCCTTTTTCCCAGGCTATCAACAGCAACCCAAACTACCATTCTTGGCAATGTTACACTTGCCAGATTTTACAAGGTTGTTAAATGATCCTATTTGCATGATCCACGTTGGCCTCCTATGCCAACGAAGTTGCCTTTGGACATTCCAAAGTTCGAGGCCAAGCATAATGAAGATCCAGGTGATCACATGACTACTTTCCATCTTTGGTGTTCATCTAACTCATTGAAAGATGACTCTGTCCAGTTGCGATTGTTTCAATGCACTCTTATCGAGAGTGTCACGAAATGGTACATCGAGCTTGATCGCTCAAGATACTCTTCTTTTGGTGAACTGGCGATGGCCTTCCTTAACCATTTCCAGTTACCTGTGAGATACGACACTGGCACAGAGCTGCTTGCCAATTTCGAACAGACGACAGCGGACCATATCTCTGATCATATCCGAGAGTGGAGACGTCGAAAGAGTCTAATCAAAGTACCAGTCCCACCAGCATTCCTGCTTGAGTGGTTCCTTAAGTCTTTAGTCCCACAATTATCCAAAGACATCGCGACTTCAGGAGTTTTCTCCGAAGAAGATGCCATCATGAGGGCTCAACAGTTTGAGCTCATCTATTCTCAGTCTAGTTTATTATACAACATCCTGTCGGATGCACCACGATCGATACTGGATAAAACTAAACAGAGAGTTGGACCACATGCCGATGGTATTGTTGGTTCAGCACAAACCAAGCCCGCTGAGCAATTGACAAAACAATTGCAACAGTTATCTATACAACACTCAGTGGCCAGCCAGACTACTGCTTTGGCTGCTCCTCCTACCCAAACGTCGGAAGTACATTCCATGCAGATGATTAACCCAAAGGCCACCCAGTAGCCTGAAGGGAAGAAAAAACAACGCAAAAAGGGTAAGGGGGATAAAAAACCCACTGATAATGCTAGCGAGGGTACCACAGAAAAACAGAAGTCGAGGTATCCATGCAACTTATGTGTAGAAGACCACCCGACCCATCTTTGTCCTCAACTTGCAGAGGCCCAAAAATTTGTCACACAGCAACAGCAAGCCGTGTTGACTAATCCCTTTCAGCATGGGCAAAATTTAACTCAAGCCTCTACAAGTGCAGAAGGGGGTAGCCAAGAAACCTGCCCTCCTCCAAACAATCCCTCATCCGCGAATGTATATATGGTTAGGGGTGATGCTTTAATAACTACTAGAGTGCACGACTATAGTAAACCCAACGCCTCTGAGAAGGGAAAAGAAGCTGAGATCCCATCTCTTCCTCTACAGATCGAGAAGACGTTGGGTGAAACAATGACACGCATTCCAAAGGGTGCATTTAAGAAAGCTTCTCACAACCCAAATGCAAGGGCCACCCAGAATTACTCTGTGGTGGAATATTTATCACAAACCCCTTGTGTGAAGTCCGCTTTGGAAGTCCTCCAAAGATGCCCTGCTCAGAGGAAAGCCTTGTTGACTGCTTTAGGCTCTACTGAGACTTGTAACCCAGGTACCATCATGTTAGATATGACCGACTTAAAACCTCGTCTGCCTTACCACGTAGCGTTTCAGATAGTAGTGGCTCATCCCATGAAAACTTTTACATGCAATATCTTCTGCATGATGGTCGACGAGGGCACCTCGACGTGCGTTATGTCAGTAGCGTGTTGGAAGGCCATTATCCATCCCGCTTTGTCTCCATCACCTACTCTCCTCACTACTTTCGACGGTCATTCATTCCAACCACATGGCATCATTCCTTCTTTCCCTGTGCAGTTAGGAGGGAAAACCATGTGTGTCGAAGTAGAGGTAGTCGATGCTCCCCTCGACTATAATCTCTAGTTAGGATGGAGTTGGACTTATGCTATGCAAGTTGTGGTTGCTACATTTTTCCGAGTCTTGTTGTTTCCACACGAGGGTCGATAGTGACCATTGATCAACTATCTTTCTCCAGACCTGACCCATCTTTGGGGGCATCCACAGTCCCGATGATTGATAATCCTCAACCAGGTGTCGGCAACGTAGGAGTTGGTTTGTGTCCATCCTTGATGGGTACCTTTGATTACCCACCTCCTCATAATGATGTCAAGTTTATATCGAATCACCACAAGGCTGAGATTTTTCACGTTTCGTCGTTCTTCACGACTTACTTTGAGGATCTGTGGATTCTTCCTTCCCCATCAGCCACGATGGATGAGACAGGGCACTCTGGCATGTCCATGCCCTTGTCGACCACTGAAGTAGCATACTCTTTAGTCCAGCAAGCTTCAGCTAACCCTGATCCGACTCCCGCACAAGAGTTGGATCCACTTCCAGAGCCTATTTGGGCTCAGGGATCTCTTGCTAACATCGATTCGTTAGACTTAGTCTTGCCTTTTGATGAAGCATTAATCGAAGCAATGACTAGTCCGGACAAACCTTGGGAAGATATTCATCACAGATCATATTTCCTCCCATAGTTAAGCCGAATCGAGGCCGGAGAATTCACTATCACCATGACGAGAGATCAGCCATGTCCTAGCCATGTCCTATTAATCTCTTAGCTACACAGGAAATTTATGCTGAGGGGAATATGGAGAATATCGCTGCAACTATACCTATCAACATCTCCCGAAACCCTGGCGTCGTGGAGAATGTCTTCGTCGGAGCGGATTGCTCCCCCGAAGAGATTCAAATTTACACGGATCTTTTCAAAGAATTCTGCGACGTTTTTGCCTGGTCTTACAAAGAGATACCTGACATCAACCCACAAAGTGTCGATCATGAACTAACTTTGTTGTTTTTCAAGCTCGCTTTGAGATCCGAAAGAAACATTCGGCGAGACTGTATTTATGCTTTTCGATCTCGTCCAGATTAACTAAGAAAAGTAACCATTATGGAGTCTTCTTTAAGCCCTTTTCAGACTCCTTAAATATGAAAAGATTGTCGAGTGACCTTGTTTCTTCACACTCGTTAAATTGGTCCAGAAGAACGTTCCTTAAACGGGTCTCCTTTTAAGCCCTTTTCAAACCCTTTAAACATGAAAAGATTGCCGAGCGATCTTGTGACCTTTCATGCTCGTTAAACCGAAATTTGAAGTCACGTCTGTCCGGTGGTAGTTTACCCCTTTTTCGGTCCGGATGGTCAACTGTACGAACAAAGGTATACTCTATCGAATTCCCATTATTTAGAAGAGTATTCTCAGGTACAATTTTATTCCTTTTTCGGGCCTGAGGGACTAAATTTACGAAAAAGAAACCCCCACGGAGTCCATAGTTAAGCTCTTTTCAGACTCCCTAAAATTGAAAAGATCGT
>JZKD02S2136430.1:1127-17285 GCA_000966675.3 Picea glauca
AACAACATCTCTTATATTTTTTAGATTTCATAATTTGTTTTTCTTTAGAACAATATCTCTTATATTTTTTAAATTTTATAATTTGTTTTTCTTTAAAACAATATTTCTTATATTTTTTTGGATTTCATAATTTGTTTTTTCTTTATAACAATATCTCTTATATTTCATAATTTATTTACTTGGAAGAGCAAGATTACTAGAATATATTTTAATGTATTATCATAAATTTTAAACAATGAAAAATTCAACATCCTTATATTTATAACTGAGATATCTTTTAGATTTCATAATTTGTTTTTCTTGAGAACAATATCTCTTATATTTCATAATTTATTTACTTTGAAAAACAACATTACTAGAATATACAAGTTCTTTTAACTAAGATATCATCAATTTTGGTTATTTATATACACTAATCTTAAATTGCGTAAAAAAAATACATAAAACAAAAGGGATAATATAATTTATTTATTTATATTGAAGAGCAACATTACTAGAATATACAAGTTCTTTTAACTAAGATATCATCAATTTTGGTTGTTTATATATACTAATCTTAAATTGCTTAAAAAAAATACATAAAACAAAAACAAAAGAAATTTGCAATGTAGTTGGAGATTATAGATATGCACACAATAAGTAATCACTTGGTAATTTGGTCTCATCATCAATATGTTTGGACTTCTTTACCTTATTGGTTAAGATAACCACAATAACTAGGGACAAGATTGAGGTGGAAGGGTTTTTTTTCATATATGCATATTTTTTAAACATTCTTATTTTGGTTTAATCATCAATAAATAAGCTTCGACTTCTTTACCTTATTTGTTAAGATAATCACATTAACTAGAGATAATATTGAAATGGAAGGGTTTTTCCATAAACATATTCTTTAAACATTCTTATTGCACAAAAAAGTAAGAATAAGATTAACAATAATAAAGCATTGTTATTGTAACAATAGACTTCTAGAATAGGATGTCTTTGGTATGATTGAAATTATGTATATGTTGCAATGTTTTTTTTATATATTAAATATTATTTTTATTTTATTTAGTTTGAGTGAAGGGCACTTTCTTCCCTTTACATTGGATATGGAAGCATAACTTCCATCTTAGTATCAAGTCAAGGTTATTTATGTATGTTTGCATTTATTTACCTTATTGGTTAAGATAATCATAACAATTAGAGACAAGATTGAGATGGAAGGGTTTTTTTATATGTATATTTGTTAAACACTCTTATTGCATAAAAAAAAAATAAGCATAAGATTAACAACAATAAAACATTGTTATTGTAATAATATACTTTTCGAGTAGGATGTTTTTAATATGAATAAAATTATGTATAGTTGGCAATAACCACAAACAAGATTGAAGTGGAAGGGTTTTTCTATATCTATATTATTTAAACACTCTTATAACACTATATATATATATATATATATATATATATAAAATTAACAATAATAAAACATTGTTATTGTGATAATATACTTTTCAAGTATGATGTTTTTAATATAATTGAGATTAGGTATAGTTTGCGGTTTTTTTATATATTGAATATTGTTTTTTCTATTTAATTTGAGTGAAGCCTACTTTCTTCCTCTTAAATTAGATATGAAATTGGATATGCAAGCATAACTTCCATCTTAGTACCAAGTCGAGATTATTTATGTTATAAAAAAATGTATATACACATGTATGTAATCATATAAAACAATTCTTAGCTAAAGTCCAAGGATCTCTAAGGCCGAGACCTCCCTAGTGAATGTGTAAGTAATATATGGTTTGTAATATGAATGCATTTCTAATCAAATAAAGAAACAAAACATGGAATGGCCTAGAAAAACATTGTGAGAGACCATGCCCTCACACTAAGTTAAGGACCATAATGAAAATGAGGAAATAATGAGTTTATTTCCTTAGTTACTTAACATTGTGACTTCTTTTTAATATAATTTTTAAAAAGGAAAGGAATGTTTTTAAATATACAATATATTTCAATTTGAGAAAAGGACACTTAACCATAGGAGGTGGTGACATAAAAAGACAAAATTTCAATTTGAAGGGAGGTGTATCTCTTCTTCTCGTCTCTTAGTTTCATCTTCTACATATTTGTTGTCACTTCGAATGAAATCCATGAGGCAATATTGTTATGGTCTATGTGCACTAGAGAATATTTTAGTAAGTGTTATTCCATGATCTGGGGTTAAAGGTATCAATTTGATTTGATTACATTGCATATAGTTGGAAAGAAAAATATTCCTTAGATTCTTTCCATATGGTTCTAGTATTGGAGATAAAAATATATTTTTGTGATTATTTATATATATATATATATAATCATTCAACAAGAATGATGTAGTATATTATCATATAATAACATATTGGTTAACAATCATCAACAAGAATTATATATATAGTTATATGATAATATACTACATAGTTTTTGTTGAAATGGAGTGAAACTACATAAATTGTTTCATACTTTAATAAAGTCGTTAAAACAAGCATGTGAATGCATAGCTTATGCTCTTTCTTACAGATGATTAAGTGTTACATTTTCTAAATAAGGCTACAGAGGAGGTGAAGTCCTCAACATATTGGTATAAGGAATTAGAGGAGGGATTATATTTGGTTTAATACCTAAATAAAGTTGTAAACATAAATTGTAAAATCAAAATTATTTTAGCATTAATATAAGTTACAAAGACCTTTTAATACACTTCTAAGTAGATACGAGTTTGTTGCTTTGAAAATTTAAGATACAATTTGTGTTTAGAGGTGACAATATTTTATTCGAGTACAACAAATGGTGAGATGTCAAAATGGTAAGTCTAACATTGGTGTAGGGACCAAAGAGACACCAAAAACTAGAAATATGATAGATTCCAATACATATGCTCATCTATTGTAGAGATGTGTGACAACAAATTGCATGTCAGAGGCTAAAATTGTTGATGTCTGCATTATCAAATCTGAGATAATGAAGACACCATTATTTTATGGGCCAATAATTGGGTCAAAGATGTACAATATGAAGAATGTTAGCAATGTATTTTACAAACATACCAATGCTCAAAGAAATCTCTTCTCCCATGTCAGGATAATAATCTAGAACATGTTGGCCCAAAATAATCATATTGTAACAAGTATATAANCTATTCAACCGACTTCCTTAATCAATTCCTATAGTCGAATCAACTGACGGGTCTAGTCGGTAGAGCCAACTAGCCCCTACAACATCCCCCCCCCCCTCAATTCCTTGCTCGTCTTGAGCAAGCGGGGGAGTATGACAAAATTTTCTACTAAGTCCTTTTGAGGCTATTATAAAATGAGAAGAAAAAAGAGAGAAGAAAAAATGTTGATGAGAGTGGTTGCTTTATAGCTTTTCTAGTTGCTTGCTTGTGTCCTGAGGAATCTCCCATTCATGCATATGTACACCAGTTGGCAAGGGTATTGTTTCTACGGGAATATGTGATTCTTCACACCCTTCAAGGATGACTTGTTGCATTGTTGATTAATAGTTGGAAACTGGTATGTTTGATTCAGAGGGTGTAGGATTGAAAAAATAAAAGTTTTTCCTGTAGGTTGATGGTTCTTCCGACTGCTTTGCAAGTGCTTGTGGTAAATTTTCAAATGTTGTTTGATAAATGGTCGAGGATGACTGTAGAAAATGTGTAGAGAACATGTGCCATTCCTCGACTATGTGTTGTGCATGTTATCCCCATTTCCTAAGGATAACTAAGGAGATGATGTCTTGAGGCCCTTAGGCTGCAGACATGGAGTACCGAGAGGCATATGGCTAACAACGTCCACTTGCATAGACAGATGCCCACCTCACCACCATAGATCTCAAGTTCATCATGAGGGTATCCACCACATCAGCTTGCTTCTAAAAGACATTGGGTCTTGCTCCATGAGGTACAAGCCATGTATTATGGTGAGTGTCATTTCAATATTTGAGGCATTTGAGTTTCTTGAATTTAAAACTACTTATGATTATGTAACCCCTGCTTGGGAATTATGGTCTTTTCCCTATTTCACCTTGGTGGTTGACATTGCGCCCTAGTAAGTGGTCACCCTTAGGGATAGATTTGTTGCTGGGATGTTCCCTTGATAGGTCATCGTACCATTCCCTACCATACTTTCCACTTTCCACACTTTATCCCCTCATCTCCTTATCTTTTTGGATTTTCAGGTGTGCTGACCCAAGAAGGGATTGTCCCTCGTTTCATGGGAATAAGGGGCTAAAGACCCAGAGGGAATGTTGCTGGAAAAAGATGAGAGCCATATTATGAACCTTCCAAATTCTCGCCCAAAGAGGTCTTGAGAACAATGAAATGTTTCTCTTAAAAAATAAAAGACCTGCAAAAGCAAATTCACATTATATAAATGTCCCACTCGTTGAGGTGTGTACACTCATGTGATGTCCCTTTCTTTCCATGCATATGGCACTTTATGTACCTCTACCTTCAAGTGACTATGTGGTATTTTAACCCAAGCTAATTAACGACAATAAATGGGCTTGGACAAAAAGATGCATTGAAAATGAAGGTGTAGCACACCCTTTACAAAGGCACCCATAAATGAGACACTACAATCCCTTGTATGTCATGAACCCCATGCCCAAAACTCTTGCCCCCATCCATGTCGCCTTCTCTACATGACTTAGAGAGGGGTCCACTTGAGAAACACTTCTTGACTTGAGGTATGATTCACCCAATAGGTCATTTTTTCAACCCTCACATACCTAAACTTGGAAAATTGCATAGGGTCTTTCAACACTTGTTTAGTTTGATGAGGTGGTTTTTTATGCACGTGCTTAGGTGGAGCTTTTATTGATTTGATTTACTTATCATGATGCATTTGACTTGAGATCCTTGGAGGACGTATTCATTGTCTTTGAAAGACCTGGTTGGTGGATAGTTTTGGAAGAACAATCCTAGCTTGGGCTTCCTTGGGGCTTGAAGCCCATGGGTTGGATACCATGACCCACACCTTGGGAAAAGAAGGAAGATGAATGATGCCTTTGGAGGTAAAAGAAGACACCATGGACCTCACCTAGCCCAACGTTTTGCTTCTTGAGGGAAAAATGTCACACTTGGAGGGCTTGATGTCACCCTAGGGCTAGGGTTTTGGTGGTAGAGATATTGATGATTGACACTTGGCATTTTGGGAGAGGAGAAGCCTCACCTTGGTGGAGAATACCCTAGCACTTGGGAAGAAATCATTTGAAGGCCCAATGATTCATCTCCAAGAGAGGGATGACATCATATTAGGGTTTCTTTTTGTGCATTTAAAAAAAAATTAAAGTCAATTTACTTTTCTAAAGGGGAAAAACAAAGGGAAATGTCTCCCTTGTTTTATGATTTACCCTTTGTATGTGGACAAACTATGTTTAGGATATTTGATATGAATAGAGATCAACCTCATTTCATTAGATGATAGCATTCTCACTTGGAGAAAGACTCCTTGGCTGAAATTTGCGCTCTATTTGGGCAATTTTACCTATATCTTTTTGCTACTATCTCTTGTGATGATTTGTCTTGGCTATTGGATGAAGAAGTAAGGCGTTGTCTTTCTTGGAGGATATTTCTTGCATTTATGGTAAAATTTTCTTGGTTAAAAGGAGTTTATCTTGTTAATGCTTGGACTAGTTAAGGAATCTCTCTTGTTATTGCTTATTTGATTGGTCGCGAGATTAATTTGTTAATCTTTTGGGGAGTATAAGGGCATACAACCCCACTAAGCCCATCATAATTGTCTTGGAATAACTTGTTGCAAAAAGAAATACTAGGAGAAGTAAAAGGGTTTACACCCACAAGGAAGTAGCACACTAGCTCTTTCATTTAAAATAATCCATAACCCAATAGTTAAAGGCACTAATCTCTTACATTGGAGAAATAAAATCATTGCATTGGGATACGTAAAATCGTGATATATTGAAATTATTTAAATTGGAATCTTTTCTATATGCTTAAGGCTAGCTAAGGTCACTAGGGCGTCTTGAATCTCCAAGGATTTATTGTTGTTGTAATAAATTTATGCTACAACCATTAGGGTTGCAGCAAAACACTTCATAACTTTCAAATTTACTCATTTTCTAACAATCAAAATTTGTTAGAAAGCTACCAAGTTAATCTAATAGTTGTTGTGCTTCTTTTGAGTGGTTTACTTGCAATTTCAGTGGTTATATTTTTCTGTTGTAGCAGTTATTTTCTACAGTCATAAGGCTTCAATAATATATCTTCAATACTTGCATCTAATAGCCTTTAATTGTTGTTAAAGTCTTGTGCTATCATACTTGAGTTACACTAGTAATTGCAAATCGGTCTCTTGCATATTTGCTTGGACTTTTAGTGACTTGTTTAGCAGCTTTTCTTATCATTTCATTATTGGTTTATATCATCATATATTGCTGCTAATTAAGACAACAAGCTTCACTTGTTTGTCCTTCATATTATTGGACTTGTATCTTGTGTTTTCTTGTGTCTTGGATAGGTACAACAATCTTTAACAGCTATTCAAGAACTTGGAAACCCTTGACCATTTCTGAGACTGGTTTCCAAGCCATCCTCCACTTAGTAGTTCGACCTATAGGGGTTTCACTTCCATAACTTCATTTTCCATCTCATTTCCCCCTAGGGTCACCTGGGATTCCCCCTTGTGTTGGATTCTCCTTCACTAAAGCAAGGGGAGGGTTTATCTAAGGTGGCAGTGGGTAGACTCTCCCACAATTATTGTCATCTCATGGATTGGGTCGATCTTTTCCCAACTTACAGTTTGTGTGATAACATTTTGGTGTCGTTGTCGGGGATGATTTTGAATCCTCTTTAGTGCCATAACGACACTTTGGCAAGCTCTGATCCCAAAGCCTTTTCCCATAAGCTTGTCTGGCGAATCCATTTTAGGGATGTTCCCTTTTCTATTTTTTATGAGCTTTTCATAAAGTTCATATGGCGACTCCATTGAGGTATTGCCCTAAGTAATGGAACCATGGCGTCACGAGACTTACCATGGGCATTCCATAAGGTGTACACTTCTTTTGATGTTCAAAATATCCCTGGATATCCAAATGATTGCTCTATGGAGCGGAGAGCAAGTTTCCCCAAGTTCAGTGGTGACCCAACTCTAGCAGTCACCCATGTCGTGAATTACATTTAAGCTTCAAGCTTAAATGTGCTACATGAAGATGTGTTGATGAAAAGTTTTGTATCTTCTCTGGGATCAAGTCAAAGAAAATGGCTTGCACACTCTTGTGATTCAAAATTTATCCGATCTTTTACAAAGCTCGTTGAAGAATTTCTTCGGCATTGTTGGTCAACCACTTAGAATTTGCAAGATACTTTCTAAGAGCTCAAAGACACTCTTTACAGAGAAGGTTTTCCGATGGATGACACAACAATAAGTGAGGAATGTGAAACTGAAGAAGAGTATCATCCACCCACTACGGAAGAAGTGCTAGAAGAACAGATCCATGAAGAAAGTTACCAAGAAGAAGACGACCCTAAGGAAGTACAACATCCAGATGATAAGGATGAGACATTGGTATCCTTTCTCCCACTTGATGAAGATGAAGTTGTCATGCCTTAACTTTTTCGTGCACATGAAGATGAATAAATGATTAGCCTCGATGATGAAAACGATCTCGTGGAGAACCTCTCTAATGTGGTTGATCAACACATTGATGATTTCATACATGTTGGGAGACGTAGATGGGACGCAAGTTGTTTCATTTTTTATAGAGATCCCATTTACGACATTGAAAGTAGCTCTTGAGCAAAAGAGTTCGAGTTGTCATTTTCAGAGTACTGGTCTCCATGCATATATGATTCAAATGTTAGGCAACCTGATGATGATATGGTTACATATTTATTCCGTCCATTCAATGATGACCTGTCATAGCATACTCAGGGTGATCTTCAATCATCATTTCAGAGTTGTGATGCATATCCTTTTGGGGATACAAATTTTTTCTGTGAGAACTTTCAGCCATCTTCACCGTCAGATTTAGATGGATACAAGTACATGTCCATTCTAGAGTAGCCAAAGACTCATACCATAGAGCGAAAATGTTTTCATCTTGGGGCCCTTCAGAAGGATTTGAAGATGAAGAAGCAACATATTTTGGATGTGGGAAAAGAGTCCTTCTTAGGACCTAAGGTCGTCCTTTATCATGTTTCCTCTTCTCTGGGGAATCATAAGGTTTTCTTGGGATCTCTTATCTTTTCTCAACCTTCAGGGAGTAGTGATATTCTAAGTAAAGATGAAGATGAGTCATCGTCTATACGTGGTAGCCCGATTCAGAGATGGATTGATCATTCTTGTGGCCATTCTCTCCAGCGGGATTTTTTCCCTCCCACCCATCTCCATGAGTTTATTTCTATGATTAATTACATGCTTACTTATGCTTATGACTATTTTATGCTTGAATTGTATTTTTTGTACTATATGATTAAGAATAGGGGGAGATACCTTGGTGAGATGATTAGTTGGTTACACTGGTTGTATGATTTCACCTGACATTTCAGGACCTAATCTTCATGGCCCCAGAGCCCTAGGTAAGTAGGTAGGTCATCTTGTTTTCTTTCATTTCCATATTGATTGCTCATAATATCTTAGTTGCATTTCATGTTTCCTTTTGTTCTACTTGCATATTGCTTTCATCACATTACATATTTAGTTTGGAAATTAAAAAAAAAAAATGTAGAATTTTATTTTCTAGATTAGTTGTCTATTTTGAAATTTTAATTTTTTTAGTATATGGACAAAGGGTGAATAGAGCCACCCTTGATATTACGTTTGTATGTTTCAATGTAGGGACGGGTCCACCAGGAGATGTTGCGGTTCACATGCACTCTGCAGCGATTACATGCCCCCAAGTAGGAGCTAGATGTTATCCCCATTTCCTAGGGATAACTAAGGAGATGATGTCTCGAGGCCCTCAGGTTGCAGACATGGAGTACTGAGAGGCATATGGCTAGCAACGTCCACTTGCACAGACAGAGGCCCACCTCACCACCACAGATCTCGGGTTCATCATGAGGGTATCCACCACATCAACTTGCTTCCGGAAGACATTGGGTCTTGCTCCATGAGGTACAAGCTAGGTATTATGGTGAGTGTCATTTCAATATTTGAGGCATTTGAGTTTCTTGCATTTAAAACTGCTTTTGATTATGTAATGTCTGCTTAGAAATTATGTTATTTTCCATGTTTCACCTTGGTGGTTGACATTGCGCCCTAGTAAGTGGTTACCCTTAGGGATATGTTTGCTATTAAGAGGTTCCCTTGACAAGTCATCGTACCATCCTCGACCATACTTGCCACTTTCCAAACTTCATCCCCTCATCTCCTTATCTCTTGGGATTTTCATGTGTACTGACCCAAGAAGGGATTGTACCTCATTTCATGAGAAGAGGGGGTTGAAGGCCCAGAGGGAATGTTGTTGGAAAAAGATAAAAGCCATATTATGAACCTTCCAGATGTTTGCCCAAAGAGGTCTTGAGAACAATGAAATGTTTCTCTTAAAAAATCAAAGACCTGCAAAAGAAAACTCACATTATATAAATGTCCCACTTGTTGAGGTGTGTACACTCATGCGATGTCCCTCTCTTTCCATGCATGTGTCACTCTGTGTACCTCTAGCTTCAAATGACTTTGTGGTACTACCTCCCAAGCTAATCGATTAACCCATAGGGAGTACCTAGTGTTTGGACCTTAATTAATTAATGGAAATAAATGGACTTGGAAAAAATATGCATTGAAAATGAAGGTGCAACACACCCTCTACAAAGGCACCCATAAATGAGACACTAYTATCCCTTGTATGCCATGGACCCCATGCCCAAAAGTATTGCCCCCATCCATGTCACCTTCTCCACACGACTTATAGAGGGGTCCACTTGGGAAACACTCCTTGACTTGACATATGATTCACCCAATCGRTCACTTTGTCAACCTTCCCTTACCTAAACTTGGCAAATTGCATAGGATCTTTGAGCACTTGTTTAGTTTGATGAGGTGGTTTTTGATGCACATGCTTAGGTGGATCTTTTATTGATTTGATTTACTTATCATGATGCATTTGACTTGAGATCCTTGGAGGGCGTATTCATTCTCTTTGCAGGGATTATTTGGTGGATAGTTTTGGAAGAACAAGCCTAGCTTGGGCTTCCTTGGGGCTTGAATCCCACAGGTTGGTTACCATGACCCACACCTTGGGAAAAGAAGGAAGATGAACGTTTCCTTTGGAGGAAAAAAAAGACACCATGGAGGATATCACCTAGCCCCTACTAGCCCAAGGTTTTTCTTCTTGAAGCCAAAACGTCGCACTTGGAGGGCTTGACGTCACCCTAGGGATAGGGTTTTGGTGGTAGAGGTGTTGATGATTGACACTTGGAATTTTGGGATAGGAGAAGCCTCACCTTGATGGAGAATACCCTARCACTTGGGAAGAAGGCATTTGGAGGCCCAAAGATTCATCTCCAAGCTCAACATCCACCTAAAAGTGTCAAAAAGTCACCCTAGAGAGGGATGACATCATATTAGGGTTTCTTTTGTGCATTTTTTTAAAATTAAAGTCAAATTACTTTTGTAAAAGGGAAAAACAAAGGGAGACATCTCCCTTGTTTGTGTCTTACCATTTGTATGTGGAAAAACTATGTTTAGGAGGTTTGATATAAATAGAGATCAACCTCATTTCATTAGATGATAACATTCTCACTTGGAGAAAGACTCCTTGGCTGAAATTTGTGCCCTATTTGGGAAATTTTGTCTATCTCTCTTTTCTACTATCTCTTGAGATTATTTGTCTTGGCTATTGGATGAAGAAGTAAGGTGTTATCTTTCTTAGAGGCTATTTCTTGCTTTTATGGTGGAATTTTCTTGGTTAAAAGGATTTTATCTTGTTAATGCTTGGACTAGGTAAGAAATCTCTCTTGTTGTTTCTTATTTTCTTGGTTGCAATGTTAATCTTTTGGGGAGTATAAGGGCATACAACCCCACTAATCCCATCATAATTGTCTTGGAATAATTTGTTGCACTAAGGAATACTAGGAGAAGTAAAAGGGGTTACACCCTCCTAGGTTTTTCCTAGCTAGTCTTGCTTGCCTTGGGGAGTAAAAGGGCTTACACCCCCAAGGAAGTAGCACACTATCTCTTTCATTTAAAAGACTCCATAACCCAATAGTTAAAGGCACTATTCTCTTGCATTGGAGAAATAAAATCATTGCATTGGGATACGTAAAATCACGAGATATTCAAATTGTTTAAATTGGAATCTTTTCTATATGCTTAAGGGTAGCCAAGGCCATAAGGGCATCTTGATTCTCCAAGGATTTATTGCTGTTGTGATAAATTTATGCTACAGCCATTAGGGCTGCAGAAAAACACTCCATAGCTTTCAAATTTACTCATTTTCTAACCGTCAAAATTTTCTAGAAAGCTACCAAGTTAATCTACTAGTTGTTGTGCCTCTTTTGGGTGGTTTAATTGCAATTTTCGGTGGTTAGATTTTTATGTTGTAGCACTTTTTTGCTACAGCCATAAGGCTGCAATAATATATCTTCATTACTTGCATCTAACAACCTTTAATTGTTGCTAAATTCTCATGCTATCATACCTGAGTTACACTATTAATTGCTAGTTAGTCTCTTGCATATTTACTTGGACTTTTAGTGACTTGTTTAGCAACTTTTCTTATCATATCATTGTTGTTTTATATCATTATATACTACTACTAAATACAACAACAAGCTTCACTTGCTTGTCCTTCAGATTATTGGGCTTGTATCGTGTGCTTTCTTGTGTCTCGGGCAGGTACAACAATCTTTAACATATATTTAAGCACTTGACAACCCTTGACCATTTTCGAGACTCGTTTCCAAGACATCCTCCACTTAGTAGTTCGAAATATATGGGTTTCACTTCTATAACTTCATTTTCCATCTCATTTCCCCCTAGGGTCACTCGGGATTCCACCTTTGTGTTGGATTTATCCTTCACTAAAGCGAGGGGAGGGTTTATTTAAGGTGACAATGGGTAGACTCTCCCACAATTATCGTCATCTCGTGAATTGGGACAGGATTTTCCCAACCTACAGTTTGTGCAATAACAATGCCTCTATTTCCATTGTCTTCAGTTGTCTTAAAAGTTCTAACTTTTATGTTAAAGGTGCTTCATTCACTGAGGTCGACTCTGTGTTGACGTTGTGCTTTGTTTCCTCTTTCCATTTTCCTTCTTCCATCTCCCAGGCAGTAAAGTTTTTCTAGTGTCGTGACCAATCAACTGCTTCCATTCTTGTGGCGCCGATGTTTTGCAGTCGTACTTTGAGCTCGGTTTCCCCTGTTGTATCCAGATTTTATTTAGTTTGTGGGTCAACCAAAGGATTTGTTGCTTGGCCTCTCATCCTGGGCATTTCTCCAGTTTCTTGGGGATTGATTCATTCAAGGCTAGGCTGCGCAATTGGGATTTCTTGGACTGGACTATGCAGATGCTCGAGTGAAAACAACAATGAAGCGAAATTATATGCATCGTCTATATTTATAGGCAGGGCAAGGAGTGGAGACTTTAATTCCACCAGCGGGGATATTAATATGCCCCCCTCAATGTTGGTGTTGAAATTAATTGTTTGTGTGTGTGAGGTGATTTGCGCGACGATGGCGGTGTGAAGGACATGCTTTTCCTATCGAGTATTAATGGCATTGATGTATTCACACAATTTAATTATATTGGTTTTGTCAGTTTTATATTTTCGGGTTGCGTGCTTGACTTGATTGGTATTTAATAGGAATGCTTGGTCGGGTCGAGCCATCTAGGAGGTCGAGGTTCTGAAGTGTTTGGTCATGCTGCCTTCCTGACTTTGGTTGACTCTATTGATACTTGGTCTTTGGAATTCATGCTTGCGGTTGCTTGTATGTTCTCTCGCTTGATGTCTTCCCCACTCGATTGGTCAATGGAATTCTTATTTGAATGTTTTGTCTTCAATTGGGTGATGGTTATCTCGTTCAGTTGGTCGAATGATATGCTTATTTAAGTAGTGTCATAGATCTTGTCCTGGTATTGAACTTTGTTTTACGTTCTGTGTATCTTCTCTGATCGTTGGCCAGGGGATCTGATCTCTTCCCATTTTTGCGCAAATGAATGCTCTGACGGTTTGCGTGGATTGTATATCTAATAACTAATGAACAATTTTTCTATACCTAACCCAAGTAACTGACTTATTAAGTATTTTACTTTAGTTTTTATTAACCCTGCTTAACTTTTATTTTTGTCTGATTTTTCCTTTTCCCTTCCTTTCTCTAGAATTTGATTTCTGTAAAGAATTCTTGATTTCCTTTGCAGCTATTTTTAGAAGTTTATCTTCCGATTTGAATTGGAAGTCTTTAAGAAAGTTGCTTTTAATCTCATTCCAGTCAGATATATGCCTCGATGCTTCTTCAATCTTATACCATTTGTGAGGCATATCATCTAATGTATTTGGGAACATACGCGACCGTACTTTTTTGTCTCTGTATCTTGATTTTTCCATTATTGCTCGCACTTCTGTATGTGGATTTCTGGGTCAAATCCAGGTTTAAATATCGGGATGTCAATATTTGTAGAGAGCTTTTTCCCATCAAATCTTTCCACAAAATATAATGTGGTGGTATTCCATGTTTGAAGTCGATTTGCATGAGTCTCCCACCATTGAGCCGCTTGGATAGTGAAGGAATTGACTAGACTTTGTATTCTTTCTTGTTCCCCTGTTGACTTGGAGACTTCTTCGACATGTGTTGACGAAGAACTTTGTTCATTAAACTGCAGGGAAGTTCTTGTGTATGCATTAGTCAGTATTAATGTTGGAGTTTGTTTTAATTTTCTTCTAGTAGCAATAGGTACTGCATGAATCGAGAATCATGCTCTGGATCGTTTGATAGGTATTTCCTCTATTGACCAACATTCTTTGGTTTTGGTTTCATAATTCTCCATCTGCCAGTTGTACAGTTAAATATGTGAATTTTGGCCTATCGACAACGAAGATTCGACTAGTATTTTTCCTTCAATGTTAGGTTCAACATTGTCTTTTTGTTCATGCATTACCTGGTATAGCCGACGTGCTTCCTGGGCCTCATCCTATGTCTCGACCCATGATTTTCCTTCTTTTAGGTTTAGGGGGATTATAATTTTTTTTCCGCTTCGTTTTAGCTTGATCCAGTCTCTTTCTAACTATATTGTGGCTTTCATGTTCCAGCCCTAGGGTCTTTCGACTAGTGTTGGATAAGTAAGAATTCCTTCGACCAGGTTTATAAATTCAAAATCAACTCTCATTGGAATTCCCATTATATAAGTGATGACACTTTTGAGAGTGTTAATTGGTTCAATGAATCTTTGATCTGCTAGTCTTAAATAGTTCATTGTCGGTTGTAGTAGGGGTATTCTGAGTCAGACCCATGTTTCTTTGGGAAGGATATTCACTTATGATCCAAATTCGATCACGACTTTTTTAATCATGTGGTCATCGACTTCTAAGTCGACTTGAGGGTCAAAGTCATTTGTGGTTCTGTCTTGAGAAAATTTCCTTACACTTTTTACTGGTCTTTGATTGTCTTCATATTCTCTCAATATGTTCAGTAGGTCGATAAGGTGTCCTACTGATTTCTTTTCTTTTAATGGTTGTAAGAATTCCTTAATGGCAATGTTTGACATACTTGATCTTCCTTCATTTGGTTTGTCTTGGTCGATATTTTTAAAGAAATTCAATGCTTCTTGCATTATCCTTTCTTTTTTATTGGGGTTAGTATATGGAACTATGTTCCCTTGTCGATTTGGTGTCTCTAGGTAATTGTCTTTACCCGCTCCCGATCTTATTACCACATGGAAAGTTTTTGAATCCATAATATCTTGTTTCGGCGATGTATATAAAAGGTTTACATTTCTCTTGGTCATGACTTTTTCCAGCACAATCGGGTAGTCCTCTAGGGAGTGATCTCCTACTCTGCAAATATTACAAAATTTTTAATCAGTTCTATCTTTTATCAGGCAATCTGGACTGATGTGGTCTTATTTCCAACAATTAAAGAAATAATATCATCCTCGACCATGTCCTCTTCCAAAGCTTCCTCGTCCTCCTGTACCTCGACCTTGGTATCCTCCTCGACCTCTATAATTGTTTCCATGATTGATATCCTAGTTGATTGCTTGTATATGGTAGACTGAGTGGATATTTGCTATGTTCTTACCATTCAGGCGACATTCTTGGGTGGAATGATTATTCTCTTCGCAAATGTGGCAGCACTTGGGACGTACATTTCTTAGATTGTGTGGACAATCTCTGGTTGCATGATTAGTCGAGCCTTGATAGATGTCACCATAAGTTTCGATCTGGATGTGCCTGATTGTTGGCTCTAAGGCATCACTAAATTTGCAATAGTCTTTAGTGTGACCTTTGCTAGAGTAACGGTACACCAGATTTCATTACGAGCGAGTGATATGTTTTTAATTGTTTGTTGTAGCTCCATGATCTTGTCTTCCAATCTTCTTTCAGCGCTTGATGTGTTAACCAAGCCTTCATCATCCATTTCAATCTTTTGAGATTTTATGAGAATTTCTTCACATGTCGAAAGGTTGTACATCCATAATGGAGCTATGATATTTTGTAATAGTCCTGCTACATACCATTGTACTAGTAACTTTTCATCAATTGTGTTAACTCCCAAAATGAAACCGTTCTTTCGGTTGAATTTTGTAGTGGCTATTATGGCTATTGGTAGCGTCCTCAAGTTACTTTTGAGTTTTTATAGTTGAGAAAAATTTTAGATTTTGGTTTGACTTAGAAATAATTTGGATTGGAAAGTCTTCTTTTTCAAAATTGTCATTTTTTACTTTCCACAGCTAACATGTTTTCAAAAATCCATTGTGCGCTGTGGAAAGTGCCCACTTTCAACAGTTAAGGAGATTGTTTCATTAGTTAGCGCACTGTTGAAAGTGTCAAATCTTAAAAGGTTTTTAAAATCAGTTCTCGGGTGGCGCGCTGTTAAAGGTACATGCTTTCAACAACTAAGGAGGGTCTTCTACAAAGTGGCGCGCTGTTGAAAGTACTTACTTTCAGCAGCTAACAGGGGCTTACAAAGAGGTGCGTTGAGGAAAGTCAAGATTATCAACAGCTAACAGA
>JZKD02S2136430.1:40543-60596 GCA_000966675.3 Picea glauca
CAAAAATCAAGACACTACACAAAAGGACTGTGTAAACCCTCATGACAGTAGGAGAGGAGGACTAAACCTATAGGTTTACCTCAGCATAGTTAAGGTGAAGGGACGACACGCTACATACTCACCATAATAGAAAAAGAAGGCCGTTGTCTAAAGGCTAATCATACACCAGAAAGGAGAGGGCTGCAACCCCAACTTTCAACCCACAACAGAGAAGAAAAGGCCGTAGCCTAAAAGCCCACACAATAACAGATTCGAGGAGGCTCGTGTCACACACAGTAAGCACAACAGAGAAGATAAGGGGGCCGCACTCATCAACAACAAGAATGGAGAGGTCGGAGCCAAAAACTAAGCCATAGCAGATGGGAGAAGGATCCGCACCCTCCACAGTGAGTTTAACACAACCAAACACAAAGAAGCTGTACTCTGTCAGCCCTAGAGGGAAGCCGCTGCTACACTTCACTCAAACCCTGCAATAAAGAATAAGCTGCAACAAGGAAGCTCTACACAACAAGGAGGCCGCAGCAAGAAGCTCCACACAACAAGTAGGCCGCAGCAAGAAGCTCCACACAACAAGTAGGCAACATTGCTTCCATATAATAAATCAAAATTGCAACATCCGAAGGCTTAATATCTGTAGGGAGACTTTTCACCAAGTCATTAAATCTTTTGTTAAACTCATTCATAGTTTCGTTTTCCTTTTTCTGACATGAGCTAAGGGCAACAAGCAAAAATCTGTTTTCATTCTGATCACCCCACCTTTCTCTGAAAGCTTTTACCATTTCGGCTAGGGTACTAAACTTGTTAGGATCCTGATCTGAAAACCATTCAGCAACATCCCCTTCTAGGGAGAACACAAACAATCTCATCTTCACATCCTTCTCATCATGCCCATTACACCACTTATTAACACATAATTCAAAATTCACAATGTGAGAATGTGCACTAACAACATTATTTCCTGAAAAACAAGGCAACTTCTCAATAGCAAAAACAAGGCAACTTCTCAATAGCTTTGTCAGGAATCGTGTGGGGAGCCCCTTGGATTGCTGCAAAATTCAAAGGCCTCATAAACATACCCATGGTTACGTTAGAATTAGTTGTTGTAGTATTAGCAATTGGTGGATTATTAGCTAAGTTACCAGGATACGAAAACGGATACGGATCCGCCAGGTTTTTGAAAACCCAGGATCCGCATACGGAGAGGATACGTCAAGTACAAAAATATATAATAATATTTTTAAAATTTAAAAAAACATATTTGAAGTTTAGAATAAAATTAAAATCCATTCATGAATCACAACATTAGAATTTAAATCGTTAGATAATTTATAAATCTGAACACTGAAATGATGCATCTTGCCTCATACCATAAATATAATAGTGACATAGTCATTACAAACACAAGTGTCTAGTCAATGATCACTCTACTATTATGACAATGTAGAACAGGTTTAACTACAATTGACGAAATGGGTCTACATCCTCATCATCTACATATTGCAACTCTACATCATGAATATATGGTTGAGGGTTAGGAATGTTGGAAGTTGCAGTAGAAGTAGGAACTGGTGGTGTAACATCCTCAAGTAGGTTGAGGTGAGTCATAGCATTCAATGTCATGTTTAAGTCGGATATGTTAGGCTCCACATCCCACATCCTGCTCGGACCTTTCTTATACTCTTGACTAGAATGTGATAGAAGGCGAAGGTTGGAATGAACGTACACAAGATCCTCAGCCTTCGCTGCTCCCAATCTATTTCGCTTCACCGAATGGATGAAGCCATATGTACTCTAATTCCTCTCAGCTGATGAGGAACTGGAAACCTGTGATAATAGCCTTGTGGCTAGAGTTGAGAGATGAATGCTATCCCCTCCATGGAAGCCCCACCAGGTAATAGGATCCATATGCCCCCGATCATCAATGGCTAGTGGATCTGAAAAGTTACCAATGGATTGTACAAATCCTCTGAATTCTTCGCGTACTTCCATTGCAATTCCCACATCCTTGTAGATTTTCCTCAAAGCTGTCTTGTATCCCTGTACCATTTCAGAATCCTTGTTTGGGGCTGTTCTACCAGGTAAAGCCAATATTTTGGAATGATAGTATTGAGGGTGCAGTGCATAGGCCAAAAGGTGTAATGRTGTGGTCATTTTGTTCCACCTTTTGGTAACTATGTCCTTCACTTCATTGTACAATACTTCAAAGGGTCACTTCCACTAGCCCTAATAATTTCCCTTATCCTCTCCAACATACTATCTATGTTTTCATAGACTTCCCCCAAGCAAGGCTTATCTGTGTCAAATGTCCTGATCATGGTCAAGATTGGTTCTGTGAACTATAGAAGGTATTGGACCTTGTCCCACCATGCATTATCAAGAATGATAGACTTGATTTTTTGTCCTTTGTCAGAAGTGGAAGTCCTCCATAATTCCCAAAGAGGATTGATGACCATCGCTTGTAATGCTTGTCTAACCTCCACAAGCCTCTTTATGACTAGAGTGTGGGAGGCAAAACGAGTTTCAACAACCTACATAAGTTTTGAGAAGTCAAACCTCAAATCATAAATCATATACAATTAAAAATAAGAATTCATAATGCTAATAACACTGATTAAAAAAAAAGGGAGTACCTTCAGTAGCTCCAACTTTGCAAAACCCTGATATATGGCTTGGGACATTGAATGATTGGTGATAAACATTTGGATTTCCTTTGATGCTACATATATTTCGTTGATCCACTCAATCTCGCCAATCTTAGCAAGCATAAGGTTCAACGAATGTACGACGCATGGAGTCCAAAAGATGTGATCATATTGACCCTCCACAATTAAGCCCGCATCTCTACAAACTCGTGCATTGTCCGTGATGACTTGAACTACATTTTGTGCCCCCACATTTTCTATTGCATCAATTAGAATTGTGGAGATGAATGTTGCATCTTTCTCCACTCCACTGCAATCAATGGCCTTCAAAAACATTGCCCCCTGGGGGCATATTGCAATAACATTAATCAACGGGCGATTTCTTTGGTTTCTCCATCCATCAGAAACGATGGACACTCCTATTTTTGCCCATGTATCACGGATTGATTGCAGTTGTCTATCCACAAATTGTCTTTTTGATGTTAACAAGGTGGTGTGGACCTTTTCATAACCATGGCTCTTGTACCCTTTTGGCGCTTCATTGACCGCCTTAATCATTTGTTGCCAGTAAGGGGAGCGCACCAAATTGAATGCTAGTGCATTTACATATATGCAACGAGCTATATGCTCATCAGCTACTTCTCTGCCCTGGTTATTGAATGCTGCTTCAAGAGGTCTCAAAGTAGGCCTTTTATTAGTTGTGATAGCTGGTCTAGATGGAAACAAAGGCTTCGTTGTAGAGCCTTCCACAAGGGGTTTTCCCTTAGCGAGTCTCCTATCAACAACATCTTGCAAAGATGCATAGAACTGAAGCTTTGCATGACTCAAACCTGTCCCAGGTTTGCCATTTGGACCTTTTGGACCAGTGCATATCCCCATACATGTGTTAATCTTCCCAGTGAGATGGCCCTTCACCCTAATGTATGAGCCATTTTTGACGTTATTGCATTCACTACATTTCCATTTGTATGAACCACCTCCTACACTTTTGCCAACAATTTCCACATATTGCCATAATGGAGATCTTGGGTCTTTCTTGACATTTTCCCCCTCACTTTGCTCATGCTGTAATGGTTCCATGTCTATCACATTGTATTTATAATAAAAAATAAATTATAAGTTGTAATTTATAATATATCATGGTAGTGAAAAGTAAAATTAAAAACAATAATATAGAGCAACATTCTAATTTAGATTCTTATGCATAGTATACATAGGCTAGCTAATATGCATACATCCATTGTAGGCTAGCTAATTGCAGCTAGTAACTTAACCCTCAATAAGAGCTAATCATAGACTCTTTAGTATTGACTCTTTACTCATCTAACTACTATCCATTTTTGGAACCTTTTCAATGTAGGTCAACTATTTGAAGTTTAATTAGTAAATGGCCACAATAATAATATAAATGGCCACAATAATAATACTAATGGTTTTAACATCATGAGGTTTTAAAACTAAAAAGAAAATGGCTACTATAATATAACTAAGCAATATAAGTTAATAAAAGCTATATATAAAAGCTATATAAGTTATTATAAAAGCTATATAAGTTAATATACAAGTTATAATAAAAGCTATATAAGTTAATATAGCTAAGCTATATTAATGAAAAGTTAAAACTTAAAAGTTAAAGCAATATATAAAAGCTATATAAGTTAATAATAATATAACTATATAAGTTAATATAACTAAACAATATATTAATAAAAAGTTAAAAGTTAAAACAATATATTAGAATATATAAATTTAACTAAAGTCTAATATAGTAATATATAATATATTAAACTATTAAACTGTAATAAAAATTTAAAATTTCATATGGATTTAAATTTAAAAACTGTAATAGTTGAAAATTAAAAATATTACAGTTTAATGGCATATTACAGTGTATAAATTTTGAAACTTTCAAAATACTAATTTATAAATTGTAATATGCCATTAAACTGTAATATTTTTAATTTTCAACTATTACAGTTTTTAAATTTAATAAACTGTAACATGCTAATTAGTATAAAATTAAAATTTTATAAAGTATAAATTTAATAAACTGTAACATTTTTAAATTTAAAATTTAAGAACGCTATATAGTATAAAGTTTAAACTATTAAACTGTAATAAAATTTAAAAACTTAAAAACTTAAAAACTTAAAAACTAATGCTAATTAGTAATAATATAAAGTTAAAATTAAAAAATTAAAAAAACATGTAGGCTGGAGTGTCGAACGAAAACATGTAAAAAAAATCAAAATTAAACACAATGGGTGTGCGGAGGTAAACCAATGAAACTCACCCATGCTGGAGTGTGGAGTGTCGATGTTGGTGGACCCTCCCCGTGCTCCACTGCCCAGTGCTGTTTGCTGAGTGCTCCATTGCCCAGTGTTGTCTGCCGACACAGTGCCGACTGCCAAGTTCCCACTCACGACAAGTTTCTAAAGCCGGCACGTTGCTACAGACCCCCACACTTTCTGTTGCCTTCGAAGTAGGGTCGGGCGCCCTTATAAAACAAATCCCGAGCTAAACCCCCCCCAAAAATGCATAAAATATTAAAACCTAAAAACCAACAGATTTACCTTTGGGATCCGCGCGCGTAGGGTCGGCTGGGTGAGGATTCTTTTCCTGTTTTATGGGATCTGTTCCCAAATTGCAGAACCGTTTCCGATATTGCAGATTCGTCTCCCACGAAAACGGAAACGATGCATTGGCGGATCCCACGTGGATCTGGACAGATTCGGATCCGGTTCCGAAACGTGGATCCGCGGATTCCGTGTCCATACCCAACGGATCCAGTAACTTAGATTATTAGTTTGAAACAAGAATTGGATATCAATGAGTGCGTCTTCCCCAAGACTTTCAAGTAGCCTCCTAGGAGCAAGGCGATTTAATCTCCTCCTCTAAACCTTTTCAGGTTCAGGAAAAGAGTAAGTCACTTCTTGTGAAGTGCTCCTAGTAGTATACTTCAAATATTTTTCCAATGGAGTCGCCACTTGGAGAGGAAGAAAAGTTCCATGGATGATTTTAGGGGCTAAATTTCGCTCATGGGCTAATTTTCCATGGTTTTTCCAAAAACAAGATTAGCTATTTTAAAAATGATTCGCCCAAATTCTATAGAATAAAATTATTTTACCTTAAAAATCGTCAAAATTTTATAAAAACTATATAAAATCCTTAGAAATTTGAATATTTTTGCAAAAATATTGCCAAACATTTATAGTTGGCATATGAAGGATTAGTAAGATTCGCCAAGGTTTCTACATTTTAAAATAAATTTCCATCCTTAAAATCATCCCTAAAGAAAACAAAAATAGAACAATCCAAGTTAAAAAAAATTTTAGGGAGCAAATTTACTATTTAGTCTTAAAAGAATAAATTAAAATTAAGTCGTTAAGGCCAAGGATAAAAGACTTATTCCCAACAATGACGCCAAAGATGTTGTCGTCCTTATACACACTTGCAAACGTGGACTAAGTCTCAAACCACTTAGTGTGTCCTTGGAGACACAATGTCTAAGTTCAAGCCCACTGTCACCTCGACTTGAACTCCTTCCGTCTAGACTTACTAATAGGGAAGCCAAGGGGGGTAGACACTAGTTACTATGTGAGTTAAAAGATTATTTCTAGGAGTTAATTTTAATTGGTTAAAGGTCTAGGGGGATCTAGCCTATATGAGAGTCAACAATGCAAAGTGCAAAACTTCAATGCAAAGGCAAGTCCTTTCCCTAAGTCAACTAAGGCTAGTGCCCAAGGTTGGGCAGGGGGTCAACTAAGTTACAAAAGGAGATTAAACTTTACAAAGGATTACAATTAGATACAAAGAATTACTTTACATAACAATTGAATTAGATACAATTGTATGATACAAATATCTATACCAAAGAATACAAAGAATACTAAAGATACAACAACAATGTACAACTATTAACAAATGAAATAAGCAAGCACTAACTAAACTAACTTGACTCGTTTGTGCAGGGAAATAAAAGATTACTCAAAGATGATCACCACAACACAACAAACCAACGCACCCAAACAATGAAGTGCCTCCACAAGATGCGCAACTTCAAGGGGTGGTCTTCAATGGCTTCAAAAGAAGACAAAACCAAACAAGAAGTGCCTCCACAAGATGCGCAACTTCAAGGGGTGAAAGATAAAGCAAGTAAAAGCCTCCACGGGCAAGAGATGTGCAACTGCTAGTTAATCATCCACAAGTGCTCAAATAAAATTACATGTAAAGTAACTTAAGTGAAATGCTTGGAAAATTAAAGAGCATAAACCATCAAAAGATTAAGAAATTATACCAAGTTGAGGTGGATTAAGTTTTAGGATTGATTAAGTTGATTAAGTTAAAGTGTGAATCCTAAAACTATGTGACTTGCTTAGAACTCTCCCTGCTTATACCAAAAAGACTGCCGGGTGCTCAACAAGTGAGGCAAACAAGGCCACACCCTAGCTCCACAGGTCAATCCGGGAACAAAAGTACTCCACAAGGGGAACACCTAGTGCCGCGAGACCATCCCTGATCTAGCACTCCCTGCTTCTTCCTTAGGTTCCTTTTTTGGTGGCAAAGTTGAGACAATTAAAGGTGCTCTAATTAACTAGATAAATTGAATCCCTATGGATCTAAGGTAAATTGAGCCTTAAGAATTATTTAAGTTAAGTTGGGTTAAGTGCTTGCAAATAAAGTGAAATAAATATCTTAAACTTGAAAGAGATTAAGTGATTAAGCTTGAAAGCAAAGTAAGTACTTGGAAGTAAAGGAAATGCTTGAAAAACACAAGTAAGTTACTATGCCTCCACGGCTTAAGCAATGAAATGAAAAGAGCTTCTAAGATCTAAAGATAAACTATACACAAGCATTAGGAGCAATAAACCACAACTAACACCTAGCCTTACGATATACAATGGTTGGCTTGGCCAAACTCTTTCCTAGGTGTAGGCAAACAATAAAAAATAAAAGAACTTGAAATGAAACTAATCCTAGCCACACACTCTTGTCCTAATGACAAGTGGGGCAAACAATGAAATAACAAATGCTGAAAATAAATCTAAGTTCCTAGCCTTACGATATAGGATGGTTGGCTTTGCCAAACTCTTTCCTAGGTGTAGGCAAATAAGCAAAGAAAAACACTTTAGATGGCCCCAAATGGGCTGTTCCTCTTGTTTTTGGTGAAAATCTGTAGAAAATCAGCAAGCTAATGCTTGTTGGAAATGTTACAAAAACACCAAAATTCTTTAAAAAAATTCTGTTAGTGAAAATCAGAAATTTTTAACCTTTAGGACAATAAATAATGTGTTGAAAGAGAGCTATTCAAGAGCATAAAATGTACCCAAAGTGTTAGAGGAAATAGAAAGATAAGAACATAAATTTTTAAGAGGAAAATAAGTGGGTGAAGAGATAATTTCCAGATCTGAAATTATTCTTTTTAAACCCTTAGTAACCTGCAAATATGAGAGACTAAGCTACAAGATAGGCAAAGTGGGTGAGTAGATCCAATGATATTAACAAAATACTTTGCAAAAACTAAGAAACTACTACACATAAGATCTATGACAATACTACAATAGATCTATCCAAGCAAAATACTTTGCTTGGATACCCTACACAAAATCTATAAGCAAAATTCAACAAAACCAAATACAAGTTACCTCCAATGTAGATCCAAGACACCAAGAAGACTCTCAATGCCAATATTTCCTCTAAAGACTTCTTTATTAGAAAGCAAGCTTGAGCAAATACTTGCCACAAGCTTGAGAAAAGAATGAGAGAGAGCAAGAAAGAATGAGAGAGGAGTGGGAGAGAATGGAGAGGAGAGGAGAGATTTGGGTAGAGTAACCTTGCACTAAGAATAGATCATGTGAAATGAGGGAGGGGAGACTCTTATTTATACTTGGGAGCCAAGAATTACCCCTCTTGGATGCTCTCCAAGTGTCCATCAACTAAGAGTCTTTGAGCATCTGAAGGGGGTATACTTTTAGGGTTTAGGAGGTGAGTTAGGGTTTTGGTAATGAGTGGGGTGTGAGTTGGCACCTTTTTTGACCATGTCCAACATCAAATTAGACAAGGGGGGCGCACTTAGGGAGAGAGGGCCCTTTTCCATTTAATTTTTCATTTACCATGGTTTTCTCTAGAAGGGGGGCACAACTTCCCTAGGGGAGAAGACGTTTTGAGTTGATGGCTAGGTAAGGGGGTATAAAAAGATTAGGAAAGGGCTAGGAATGGGTTAGGAATAGTTTTGGGTAAGTTCTCCCACTCTTTCTCTAATCAATTTTCTCTTCTTACAAAAAATTGACAATTTGACTTTGTCAATTCCAACAATTAAATTGCTGTCTTGACTGAGATTCCTCATGGACAAACACCTAGGAAAACTTGTCCAATTGAGCTGAAACTTGGTCCAAGGGTGTAGGGGATCTCATTTCATTTCTTTTGAGCACAAATACCCTTATCAAAATCCCAAGGACCTAGTTTTTACAAGTTTTATAAAAAAAAATTAAAATTACCATTAAATGAGTAATTTTAAAAAATTAAAAAAAACTATATAGACTCGACGGAATTCCGCAAGACTCTAGGAGATGTCTACCATGGTCATTTACAATATTCCTAGACACTAGCTACCATAGGGCTCGACCATTAGAACGCCTTTCACCACTTTGGAGGATTATTATGGGAGTGAAAAGCTGAAGGGAAATTAATAAGGCTGGTTAGGCCAAATCAATAACTTGAGGAAAAAAAACACTCGATGAAAGGAACTCTTCTAATGATGAAGTCCTAGGCAACCGACCTAAACTATGATCCATGCAGACCCATTACACTATTATCCCATGCAGGGAAGCGGAAATTCCAATTACAAAAACACGTGTTGAAGGCCAAAACTGCCTTGTAGAACCAACGAGTCTTTAACTTGGTAGCACCATTTGGTGCATATCTTCATGGTACATGGAGTTGACCCCCTAGTTGAAATAGGTGGTCAACAAAACCCTAGGAGAAAAGCACATGTTATTGTCCTTCTCTCAATAACTCTTCACCTACTTGATTTTGCTAGAAGACACTTCCCTTGAAGCATATACTAGAGCTATACCTTAGTAGCACTCTAGCACTATTGCTTCATTAAGCTTTTATATTTTATTTCAAACTTGACCTAAAGAAGAAGGAAAATCGCTAGGGCCTAGTGTTACCTACTTCCTAGCAACTTTTTCCTTCTAGGGTTTTGGATGATTGAGGCCTTAGGTTACTAACACCTCAACCATCCTCCCTCTTGTATTTAGCTCACCCATTATCATTTGTTTCCCCTAAGAATTGCTGCTCCAATAGTGACTCCATTTATCCTAAAGGCACTAGTTCATACTTTACAATTAATTGATTGATGAAAACAACTTTCAAACCATCTACTTCAAGATCTCTACTAACCTTTTCTAACCTTAGATTAGATTAACTTACTAACTATCTTGCTGCTGTTGCAAAAAATAGCTACAACCATCTATGACAGCAGTAAAAGCATCTTAAAAACAAGTGTTTGAGCTGATTTTACATTGCCTTTATTGCTTATGACAAATACTAGCATATTGCTAATTTTAGGTTATCATTTTTGGTCATTATTGAAACTTTATTAAGACATAATTGTGAAGCTATTGCTATATACACATTGCTGTTATAAATATTTCTGTTGCTTCATCTTTATATCAGCTTATGCTTTTATTCAAAGTCCATGGTTTTATGAAGCACTAACATCAATTGGTACTTGCAAACAGTGTTTTTCTCGTTGTCTTGTTCTAGGCAGGTACACTTAAGCAATACTTTGCTTCATCTTATTAAAACCTTTGGGACTTTCTGATCAGAATGACTTGTGAGAGGGGAGGAACTTTGTTGATATTCTTACCTTAGCCTTCTCAAACCTCCAGGTCATCGAGGATGTCTCCCCTGGGGTACTACTCCTAAAGAGAAAGAGGTGTCTTGTTTAGGTGACAGTGATAGGACAACCTCTTGTTACACCAGTTTATTGTTCACTTGCCATTGGCTTTTGGGCAAGTACAAATTGCGCGATAATAGGTTGTACAACAGTACGGACATGGCATGGAAATTGAGGTAGAAATTTTTGGGTGCTCTAAGTGGTTTTTCTCTTGGCTGGAAATTCTGTTATTGCTGTTGATATGTACTTTCCTGAAGCTGAATAATAAGTTCTCTCTCTCTCATTGGGTTTCCCCACATTGGGGTTTTCCTTGGCATTGCCTAAATTTCTGAGTTATTCATGGTTGATTGAATGTTGTTCATTGTGTTTAATTACTTAGCAATGTGTATTTCTGCTTATGGTAATTTCTTAATGTGGGTTTTAGACATTTCAAAGTTTATGCAAGACAGTTATCTCTAGGTTGCTAAGTGTATGACGGGATATTAGCTTGCTGATTTTGTCATTTAAAATTTTTATAGATCTAATAAACAAGTAAAACATTTTACTAGTTCTATTAAAACTACCTCACTAAACAAATAGAAATACTTCTACTTATTTAACCAAGCAAAATACTTTGCTTTAGTTCTCTTAATTTAAGCTAAGTAACAAGAAAACACAAGAACAATACAATATCACCTCATTAAAAATAACATAGCATCAAGAAGACTCCCAATGCCAAGATGATGTTCCTCCAAAGCTTCCTTTATTCAGAAAATATTTGCATGCAAATACTTGCAACAAAACTTACAAGAAGAAATGAGAGAGAGAGAGAGAGAGAGAGAGAGAGAGAGATTTGAGCAGTATAAGTTTGTTCTGAGAATAGATCTCAAATGAGGGAGGGGTGAGCATTCTTTTATACTTCAGAGAGAAGAGAGATCCTTCTTGGATGAGTTACAAGTGTCACACATCCAAGAGAAATAGACAAAGTCAAGGAATAGTCACTTTTAGGGTTTTCGTAGTGAGTTAGGGTTTGAGGGGTGAGGGGGAAAGGGGGAAAACCCCTTTTCCTGTGGTCAAACATGAGGTTAGACACCAAGGGGGGCGAAATTAGAGTTTAGGTGGCTTTTTCACTTAAACTTTTTATTTCCCATGTGTCACTTTTAGCTAGGGAACACCACTTTAAGTTGTTCGCTAAGCAAGGGGGGGTTCTTTAAGTGGAAAATTACTTTTCCAACTTAGGAAAAAGGTTAGGAAACCTTTCCCACTCTCTCTCGTAACTTTATTCCCTTTTTACAATTTTTGACATTTTTAATTAGCCAAATTAAAACAATTAATTGTTGACTCTAGACTGACTTGGACTCCTCATGGACAATGACTTAACAAAAATTGTCCACATGAGTTGAAACTTGGTCCAAGGGTGTAGTGGGTCTCTTGCCATTTCTTTTGAGTACCCATACCCCTATCAAAATTCCGTAGGACCAAATTTTTACATTTTTACATCAAATTTAATTAAAATTACCATTAAATGGGTAATTTTAATAAATTAAAAAAAACTATTAAAACTCGACGGAATTTCGCAAGACTCTGGAAGATGTCTAGCATGGTCATTTACAATATTCCTAGACCCTAGTCACCCATTGGGCTCGATCATTAGAACGCCTTTCACCACTTTGGAGGACTACTGTGAGTGAAAAACTCAAGGGTAATTAAAAATTACCTGAGGATAAAAAACACTCGATGAAAGGACTTCCCTAATGATAAAGTCCTAGGTAACTAACCTAAAATATGACTCATGCTGACTCATTACATTATTATCCAACACAGGGGAGCGGACATTCAAATTACTTAAAGACGTGCCGGGGGAAAAAATTGCCTTGTAGAACCAGAAAGTTTTCAACTTTGTTGCACCATCATGGTACACAACTTCATGGTACATGGAGTTGACCCCCTAGTCGAAATAGGTGGTCAACACTCCTCATTACTAGACACCCCTAATGAGGGGGAATTACCTGCCCGAGCTACAAATTCTAACAGGCACTAATTTACTTGCATTGGAGATATAAAATCATTGCTTTGGTATATGTGAAAAGTTGAGATTTTGCAATTGTGTAAGTTGGAAGTTATTCCTCATGCTTAAGGCTTTCTTGTGCCCTTGAGGTGTTTTGATTGGCCAATTGATTGTTCTTGCTGTTATAAAATAATGCTACAACCATTAGGGCTGCATCAAACTCATCTAAATCACTTCATTTACTCACTATTCTACCACTGAAATTTACTTATAAGCCTGTAATGTTCCCAAGCCAATTTTTGCCTGGAAACAAGGGTTGTTTGATTGTTTATTTGTTGTTGCTTGTGTGTTTGCAGGTTTACTTCATGAAGTTGCACATTTAGGGTTTGTGTTTAAGAGATCATAACATGAAGATATAGATCTTGAACATATAGCATAAGGAAACGAAAAGATACAACAAGAAACACCAATATAGAACCAATAACTTCAGATTTGGCCTTTATTTAGATTTTGTGTTTAAGAGATCATAACATGAAGATATAGATCTTGAACATATAGCATAAGGAAACGAAAAGATACAACAAGAAACACCAATATAGAACCAATAACTTCAGATTTGACCTTTATTTAGATAATAAAGAGATCCTGACAGAATAGATCTGCAGATCTGGGAGAATACCATAATAATAACCAAGCTGGAACAATAGCTGCTATAATAATGTCCAAGACTGAAGATAATAGCCTCCCAAGGCCCTACAATGAACTAATGAAAGGCACAAGATTGATTTCTTTCCCTCCAAGGGCTGGAGCCAATCCTCCTAGCTGAGTTGTGCCCTCCTGGATGGCTGAAGATGCTCAATATTTCGGCCTCCCTCCTAGAGACCTCCAAATGCTACAAAAATGGCTGGAACAGTAGATCGGGGCAAGACAAACCCCCTGGTGAAGTCTCCAGCTGAATGACGAAGATATGACCCTCCAAATGGATGAACCCCTGGCTGAGTTGCGCCCTCTTGGATGGCTGTAGATTCTCAATATTTTGGCCTCCCTCCTAGAGACCTCCAAATGCTACCAAAATGGCTGGATCAATAGATTGGGGCAAGACAAACCCCTTGGTGGAGTCTCAAGCTGAATAATGAAGATCTGACCCTCCAAATGGGTGAAACCTCCTTCTCTCCAACTCGTGCCAAGCTCTGATAAATCATATGACAACTAAACATCCTCCAAAATGGGCTAGAAAGGATGCCCTAGGCCCTACAGAGAAAATCCAGAAGTCCTTTAGGCCAAAAGCCTCCTCTTCTTCCTAGATTGAACTGTTCTTCTTCAGATGGTGCGCCCCCCTTGATGGAAACCCCTGAAGCTGCGCACTGTCTCTTCCTTACTGATAGATATGCCCTGTACCTGCTGTAGAATGGTGTGGGAGGAATATTGCACCCCCCGGGACCAAGCTTGGATCAAGATAGGTAGAATCTTTCACCACCGAGTTGATCTCTAGGGTTTGTAATCTCAAAACCCTCAAAACGTCCTTGTGCTCAAGAGCCCAATGTAAAGGTAATGATAATCCAGAATGAGTGAGAGATGCACCCTCCTTTTCCTTTATACCATGATCTAATTCTCTATTGAGTTAGTTAACCATCTCCTGGGGTTAACTTCTAGCTTTTCCACACATGTTCTTTTTCTTCTCTTCATTTTACCTTTTCTCCCAAAGTCAACTTAAAATTATAACATTGTGCTTAGGCGAGTGCTTTGGGGTGTCTTGGTCCCCATGATGCATGAGACTATAGTCTAGTGGGGATAACTAGACTACTAAGTCTCTCATAACCTCTTTATCAAGAGGTGGGGGACATTACAAAGCCTTGGTGATTATTCTACTAGTGATGGGCTAATTCTTGGGTTGTTTACTTGCTTGTTTCTGTGGTAAGAATTTGCTTCTGTAGCAATCGTTTGCTACAGCCATTTGGCTGTTACAATACTTGCCGATAACATCATTTAACAGCCCTCTATCATCATCAAAATCTTGCTCTAATCATTGGAAGTTATTCTACTCATTGTTATCTTTATTTCCAAGTATTTTGTACATGATTTTGATTGATAATTTGCAGCTGTCATTACTTGTTCATTGCTGATATATATATTCCAATACTTCTGCAATTTTGGGACAGCAAGGTTTCTTGCCGATCCCCACTGTTTTAAGGTTTGGTTTATCACAATTTGTCTTGTTCTGGGTAGGGCTAATGTTGTTTTGCAGGTGCATGACCTTTGACAACCATTTACCCTTTTACAAGACTCTTTTTCAAGCCTTTCTCCACTTCCAAGCTTGCCTATAAGGGACTCACTCATCATCATCTCACTTTCCATGTCAATCCCCCTAGGGTCATTGGGATTCCCCCCTTGTGGTGATTTCATCATCACTAAAGCGAGGGGAGTGTCTATCTAAGGTGACAGTGGGTAGGTACTCCCATAGTTGTCACACTTTCGTGGATTGGGTTGGGCTTTGCTCAGTCTACAGATTGTGTGATAACAATCACGAAAGGAGATAAATGATCAGTGGGCCTACTATGGGACATCGAAAGTGCTGTGTTATGGTTCATGGGAAAAACCATGCTTTATAGCTCAAACTTCAAACTTCTATTTATATGTCTATTGTTAAGTGGTGGAACTACTCATGGATGGTTCAAAGTGGTATGGGATATGATATATAATCCTAAATGTCTGACTAGAATAAACATTATGTATTCTGCAACTTTGGTTATAGCTTGATTATTGACAGACTTTCTTTCTGTTATGAAAAAGAGCGTTTTTTTGGTACTCATTCTGGAATCACGTGTTTTTCCCAAGTATCTGTCAATCTACTTGGTTGCATTGCTTTTCTATTATTTTTAGCAATATAAAACTTGAAATGTGTATCTGTAACATTGTTAAATTTCATTTATTTGTGAGGTGCATTATTATTTTTATAGCAATCTGTATTTAGACAATGGTTTCTGATGCTTTCCTATTTTTCGATGGATCATTCTATCCTTATTGCAAATAAGGACGCCAGAGGTTTTCAGCTACCCTTGTATTGACTTAAATATAATGAATTCTTTATCATTGTTCTCAGATGAACTCTGTTTCAGACTTGGTTTCTGAAGAAGTAGCTCTACATTGTTGAAGCAGTGGTGAATGTGATTATAAAATAAATGGATGGTGAGCAACTGACTTTATTTTTGCTTGGTCAGATTTTTTAATTTGAAATATGCTTGTGCCTGAATTATTTTAAGCTGGATTTTTAACTTTTCTATTCTTGAATTGGATATAGATTTTTTGAGTCTGCTGAAGGATTCGATCACAAGGCTATCCTGGTTGGCTTTGAGCAATTTGGAGGTGAAGATATGGTTTATGGCCTTCTTGAAATGGTTTTATCTGGTTATACTCTCACAAAACATCGAAAAGTTGGTTTCCTCAGCCATACAGATTGCTTTCTCAGCTGCATTTCTGGGGTTTGCGATACATGCATTGGTGGGAACCAATCTATGGCGTCATAACCAAGTTGCAGATGGTCAAAGGATTGTTGTAACCAGGGGAAATTTATTTATTGTTCAAGTCATCACAATAATTCTAAGCATAACACACTCCATGGCTACTATTGTTAATTGTTGGGTTGCTTATCATGGTAGACAACATCGTGCCAGCTTTCCTCACATGGTGTATTTTTGTTCTCAAGCAGTGACTTGGTCCCTTTCGCTTCTTCTTATCAGTTTTGAAAAGAGGTCTGCATCATCTTCTTATCATTTTCTTCTGAGAGGCTGGTGGGTCTCTAGCTTCATCCTGTGGGTATATGAAACACTTTCATGTGCTGTTTGGTTGGTGAGTGACAAATCTTATTCATTTCATATCATTTTCGATGCTTGCATATTGTTTGTGACCCTTCCACCAATCTCGACACTTTTGGTGATTGCTATCCAAGGCTCTACAAGAGTAGCAGTAATAGAAAATTACGATACTCTTTCTACAAATCTATTAACTGATAAAATATCCTTCCCCCAAAAGGATAACTCTGGAATTCTAACAAGTTATGCTAGTTCAGGATTTATAAGCAGGTTGAATTTTTTCTGGTTGAATTCTCTGCTGACCAGTGGGCAGAAGAATGCCCTTAATGTTCAGGATATACCTATGCTTAGACCTCAAGATAGAGCTGAAAGTGTTTCTGCTCTACTCCAGTCAAAGTTGCAATCAAAGCGATGTTCTCTTGTATTAGCTCTGTTACAGTCCTTCTGGAAGCAATTTAGCTTCACTGCTATTTTGGCTCTTGCAAAATCATCTGTGATGTATATGGGCCCCCTTCTAATACAGAGCTTCATAGAAGTCACCACAAACAAAGAGGCTCTGTGGTACAATGGAATGGTACTTGCATTTATATTGTTTCTAGCTAAGTTTTCTGAAGTTATTATCGATCATCAATACAAATTTCTTTGTGGAAAACTTAGGTTGTCTGTGCAATCATCGCTAATTTCTACAGTTTACCAAAAGGGTTTGTGCCTTTCAAATTCTGCTCGGCAGAGCCATGGAATGGGGAAAATTGTGAACTATATGTCAGTTGATGTGAATACAGTGACTCGGGTGGTTCAAAGTGTTCATGACCTTTGGTCAATGCCAATTCAGATATCAATTGCGTTGTTCATTCTCTTTGGCATGATTCGACTTGCTGTGCTGGCTGGCCTGGCTACTATGGTAATTGTGATGGTTATTTCTCTATTCTTAACCTCTAAACAACAGAAATACATGTCACAGGTACTGTCTTCCAAAGATAACCGTATGAAGGTCACTAATGAAGCAATAAGCAACATGAAGATTATTAAATTGCAGGCCTGGCAAGAATGGTTTCAGGGGAAAGTTGAGGCTGCCCGTGCTAAAGAACGCATTTGGATAATGGGGGTTATGTATACTGCTGCTATAAGCATTTTTCTGCTGTGGGTATCACCTCTTGCAGTTTCTGTTATATCATTTGGCTCATGCATATTGATGAGGATAGAACTTACGCCAGGCCGTGTTTTTACTGCAATTTCAACTTTTCGCATTCTCCAAGAGCCTTTGAGAGCCTTTCCTGGATTACTCACTAAAGTAGCACAAGCTGTTGTTTCTCTCCATCGAGTTGAAAATTATCTCCACAGTGATGAGGTGAATGCAGAGGCTGTTGAGAAGATTTCTGAGGGAGCTGAATATGCTTTATCAATCACAGATGGGTCATTCAAGTGGTCTCCTGAAGATGAAGGACTGATTCTTAATAATATAAGTTTATATGTGAAACCTTCATCTTTCACAGCTATTGTAGGGATGGTTGGCTCAGGCAAATCTGCACTTCTATCATCTATACTCGGAGAGATGGAAAAAGTCACAGGAACTGTAAGTAAAATCCATTGTTGTGCATTTTTTTGCTACTTTTTAGTTGAAATAGAGTGTTCAATGTTGTAGACTATCTCTGCTTGGATGGTCAAATGCCATTATGTTCTGGAGATCATGCATGTCACAACTTTTGAAGAAACAACCATTACCTTGTGGTTTAACACAATCTAACATGGTGACTAACCTCTTGTGCTAGAGTACAGTTATGCTTATAGATCTAATTATTTGGAGCAGAAAAGGTGTTATGCCAGTGAATGTAAAAACACAGCAAACAATAATTTTTTCAGATAAAATCTACATTGACAAATTCAAATGAGTGTCTTTACTCTGTGAGCTTAGTGCATTGCATGATACTGGCTTCATATATTGCTTTGTATAAGAACAAAATATGTAGTTTTGATGCTTCTAATTTGTGCCAACATCTCCATGAGTGGCGATGTATTATTTGATTGTTGCTCCATTATGTTTTTTTCTAACTATCTGCTTGCTTTGCGTTCTAGCTCTGGTTTGATTCTGATATGTAGTTTTTCTAGAGCTTACTCTTTATAATTACTCTTGGGGCTTGCTCTAAATTTGACTACTTATCAAGGCATTCTTGGAGCGTTCACTTGCTCCAAGGTGTTGGCTGTGCAATGATAAATCTGATACTTGGTTGAGTGATCCTTTTGTTCTCTCTTTAGATGCTTTTTGTGTGCTTGTTTTGATGCTTGCTTCATAAACGGTGACGTATGAAATCAGGAACAGTGAACAATTGATTAATAGTAGCGTAAGAACAACACAATGCTGATTGACACTCCACTAAAAGACAAAACTTAGTCAATATGCATTCAATAAAAACATAGACTCATAGTCCATTATATAACTTTTGAAGAACACAAGACTCATTGACAATTCTGTAGACAACAAAGTACATTCCATCTGCATTGAAGAATGGCATAGAAATGATAAACTATTAAATTCTTTGTTATCTGAATATTGGGTTTAAAACTAATAAGCTACAAGGTGTCTGTATCAACAGGATCCAAAGACTGAACAACAATGGTCGAGGAGTTGTAGCAACATTCAAATGGAGGTCATATGGACTAGAGATGTGAACCAGTTGGCTTATGTCAACATGAGAATAGTGATTTCAATGTTCTAAAGAGAAAAAGGACAAAGGAAAGGTAAATTGCATGAAGTAGGAAGTGGATTGACTTAGGCAGAAAATAAATGACATGGTAAGCCCAATGTATAGATGGAATGGAAGTGGCAATTTTCGTTGAGAACAATAGAGATCGACAAAGCGTTACAGATGGACTGAATCTGCACAGAGTAAACTGAGTGCTATTGTCTGGAAATCCAACATGACAATGTTCAACCAAGACCACACAAAATGGGTTGAAGGAAAACCAAGCTAGTTTTCTAGCTGTAAGGGAGATAATTAGAGGTTAGGAATGAAGAAAGGTGACCATTGTAACAAACAATATATTGCTAATGAGAGGAGATGTGTCTTTGTTCCTAATTGATGCAATAGGGATTGTATCAAAATGTGCATTGATGCATTCCTTGGGTTAACTTGTTGCATCTTTATGGTGTAGTCTTTATGTTAGTGCCTACAGTTTTTACTTGGGCCATAACCTGGTGGGGTTGTCAATTTGTCAGTACTAATTTCTTAGCATAAAATAGTCATTTGGAGCTATTCAAAGAATCAAATTGAAGGTCCAGCAGGAGACCTGGGTATCATATCCACCAGATGTTAAGTGCATGTTGTTAGCACTTTGTTTTTTTGTTTATTTTGTCTTTTAGTGATATACATGTGCTGATGCAATAACTTTATGTAAACATGATGTAATTACTTTATTACTAATAGTAGGTTGTGAGCTAAGTTGCAGGAAACGCCCCCCCCTCTGTTTCGGAGCCGGAAACCGTACGGTACGCCGAAATGGGTATGGTACGGCCCCGAAACACTGCTGGTCGTACCGTACGGCGTTTCTCGAAAGGGAAACCTCGTACGGTACAGCCAGCCGCGTTTCGGGGCCGTACCACGCCCGTACAGCCAGGTTTCCGCGGCTTTCAAAGGGAAGTTAGGCAAATAAAGGGGCCGTGGGGCCCCCAAACTTCCAGTTAGTGTTACTTGCATCATGTAATGAATGATATTCA
>JZKD02S2136430.1:84738-114410 GCA_000966675.3 Picea glauca
AATGCAAAGAACTATAATAATGGCATAAACATTAACAAGTTCAACAGTGCATTGCCTCCTCAGTCGCAAGACTGATCCAGGGAACCCTTTGTAAATGTGTTGAACTTGCACAGAATAGATCTAGCTAGAAAATACTACACACATTTGCAGAGAGAAATTGAGAAAGAAAAATGAGAGAAAGAATGGAAGAATTCTCATTAACCGTATTCCACACTCAAAGAGTGAATAATTTACAATAGATATATGATATATGAGTAACTAATGAGCCATAGTGGTGGTCTAGAGTGATTTGGACACACACACCAGTAGTTACAGGAGTAAACCTCCACCTAGTCTAGTCTCTTAGGCAGTTACGGGAGTGAACTTCCACCTAGTCTGAGTTAACTAGTCTATCAGTCTTCAGTTAACTGACTGAAACAGAGTGAAGTGAGGAGGAGATCAAGGAATCATGAGTAATGTGCTAGTCTAGTGATGATCCCAAGGACAATGCACATTAGCTGGTGATGATCCCAATGCTGCATGGTGATAATCTCAATGTAGCATCTAGACTCCACTCAACTAGTCCAACTGAAGTGAAAATTGAAGAGAATATTCTCCCTAGAGAAATATTCTTCCTAAAATATAGGAGACTGAATAATGACTAATAAACAAGGAAAAACCTTAGGAAAAATAAATCCTAGGTGTGTGTGAAGTAACTCCAACACCCCCCCTTGAACATCACTATGGTGAAAATAAAGAATGAGTCCTGACAACGAGGCCATGTTAGGTACCCAAATACAAAAGATACACTGAAATAAACGAGGAAAGAGGGAAAACCTCATGGGAACCCCCCCCCAAATTACAATGCATAAAAAAAGAAAATGAGAAGGAACAAAAAAACAGTTGTTAAGCAACCTTGTCCTTCAGTCCAAGAAGACCTCGCAACTGTGCAAGTTTGTGCTCATTTAAGATTTTGTTGAAGATGTAGATGTCTGCACGGATCTGATGAAATAGATGCATCATTGATAGGTCCAGACTCCACACATATCCACTTTCTCTTCTTGTAATGAAGAATATCCAAATAAAGTTTGGATAAAACTTTGAAAACCGTGCAGCCATTTCCGGAAAAATGCTGAAATTTTGTTGATTTAAAAATGATCATAACTTCACTTCCCGGACTCTGTTTTGGACGATTTATTTTTTTGAAATTGGATATTTTCCCAAGAGGAATTCAAATATCCAATTTGTTTCTGCAAATTTTGCTCAGAAAAAATCAGAATGGAGTCTGATTGGCGCGGCTCTCTTTTTGTCTTTTGAGATGCATGCATTGCACATGGAAAAGTGTCTGCATGTGACTCCTGAGATGCATACCATATATCTTCCACATGAATTTAAGAAAACATATCTGAAATGGAGTAGACATCATCTTCAATTATTGGAAAACAAATTTGTGCAAATACTTTTGTAGAAGACCCTTCATAATAAGAGGCTTGATCTTTTGATGGATTCTCTTCTGGCTCTATTTGTTCAACCTCCTGCATGAAATCTTCACAATCTTCTTTATTCCCAAATAGGACCTCCAATCTGGTCCATAATTCATTTGGAGTTGATTCTTGTGATTCTTCATATACTTGATGGAAAAGTTCGAGAGAAACAGACATGCAAATACTTCCTATGGCAATATCTTGTCTATTGAGAAAGTCATTTTTCTCATCGGCGGAATCAGGCTCTACTTCCATTGCCATAGTTATTTGGTACAAGCCTCTGCATTTGAGATGAAGCATAATTTTTGGCTTCCATTCCAAATAGTTATGAGGCGTGAGAAGTATTGTCGATGAGTAAAACATAGATTCCATCTTTGCTGCGTTCTTCAATCTTCAGTACTTGCAAAAAAAAATTGGCGTAGCTTTTTCTTAGCAGTCCGTCGGCTCTTATACCATGTAAATGTGTTGAACCTGCACATAATCTATCTAGCTAGAAAATAATACACACATTTGTAGAGATAAATTGAGAAAGAAGAAGGAGAGAAAGAATGGAAGAATTCTCATTAACCGTATTCCACACTCAAAGAGTGAATAATTTACAATAGATATAGGATACATGAGTAACTAACGAGCCATAGTGGTGGTCTAGAGTGATCTGGACACACACACTAGTAGTTACGGGAGTAAGATTCCACCTAGTCTAGTCTCTCAGGCAGTTACAGGAGTGAACTGCCACCTAGTTTGAGTTAACTAGTCTATCGGTCTTCAGTTAATTGATTGAAACAGAGTGAAGTGAGGAGGAGATGAAGGAATCATGAGTAATGTGCTAGTCTGGTGATGATCTCAAGGACAATGTGCATTAGCTGGTGATGATCCCAATGCTGCATGGTGATAATCCCAATGTAGCATCTAGACTCCACTCAACTAGTCAAACTGAAGTGAAAATTGAAGAGAATATTCTCCCTAAAATATAGGAGACCGAATAATGACTAATAAACAAGGAAAAACCTTAGGAAAAAGAAATCCTAGGTGTCTGTGAAGTAACTCCAACACCCTTGGCCAGAGGGGTTAGCCGGCATGAGAAGAAACAACACATCTCCCTCTCAACGAGAGTGGACATTTTGCATCATGCCAAGCTTGTCTCTGGAGCACCTCGAGTCTTTCCTCTCCTAGTCAAATCAACATGACTAATAGGAGAAAGACTGCGCCTGGGCCATTCACCACTAGCCAAATCAGCATGGCTAATCCTGTGAGTGAATGTATCATTCTCCCTTGGTCAAATCAACATGACCAATCTTGGAGAATGTCTGCCCGATGCTACTCATCTGTGGATGTGTACTGTAGCTTCACAACTCCCTTCTACATCATGTCTCGGATGAAGTCTTGCAAGAAACTTTCGAAGCCATGCAGCTTCACAGCTTGCAATATTGGTTGCCATATACTCTGCCTCCGTTGTACTAATGTCTTCTCCTTGCTCAACCATGAGATCACAATGATCCCAAACTGAAGCAACATCCGAAAATACTCTTCCGATCCACTGCCCTCCCTGCCCAACAACTTCACATTTCCATCTGAGGCATATCTCAATCCATATTTACTCGTATCACATAGGTATCTCAATATATGTTTTGCTGTCAACCAATTTACATGTCTAGGTTCAACCATATACTTGACTTAGTGCTTTCACTGCAAGACATATGCCCAACCTAGTGTTAACCAAGTACATCAAGGATCTAATCAACTTTCTGTACATCGTGGGATCTACCAAATCTGAAGATGAATCACTCAGTAGCTTCAGATTTATCGTCATGGGTGTGCCCATGGACTTGTAGTCCATCTTCCTGAATCTTTGCAAGATCTCAACAATATATTTTCCTTCTCATCTGATCTCTGCCACTCCAATCCCAAGAAGTAATGCATCAAACATAGATCCTTCATCTTGAAATTTGAAGCGAGCTCCCACTGAAGCTTGAATCCCTTTGAGTCTATATAATCTTCGAAGTCATCTGCTCACTTTGCATATGTTGACCTCTTCTGAAGTTTGATCTACTATGAACGGTCCTAGGGAGGCTGCTCCTCTCTACTGGATCCTGAGAGTTGACTCCCTTTGAACTCTAGCTCCTTTATTATATGGATGTGTACAACTCTTATATCTGGATAGTATGCTCCATGTCTTAGCTAGGGACCATCTGAACTGTTGCCTCCTGCAATCGACATTATAGCTCCCTCTCAGAGCTATTACCTGTGACTTGCCCATAACAAGAAGCAAGAACAACAACATCTCCATGGTAGCCTCCATGGAATTTACAAGATAACTTGCCTGGAACAAGGTCAACAACCAAGAGCATCTCCTAGACGAGATCAATTTATCTTGTAAACAAGTGCATATTCAATATTCACCTAATGGTAGTCATACCAACAATAATCAAGTGTTTACTAAACTATAAATAGCGATAGCAATAATAGAATTCTAAAGATTGCTATTCTAGTTACAACACTTACTTCAATTGCAACAATATAAAGAAATATCAATCCTGATATGTAAACCTGGAGTTTAGTTGCCGCTGTCCTACTTGGGTTGTCTTTTATAGTTTCCCTGGTCTTATGCTTGTAAGCACTATTGGCTAAAGGACATACTCTTCATCCCGTTTTTCAATATCTTCTACATGTGCATGCTTCTTTTTCTTTCCCTTTTCATTTTTAAGAGGACATTGTGCGACGTGGTTTCTTAGGCTTCTTCGGGCTGCCTTATTCCCTTTCCTTTCTCTTCTTCACTTGGGTAGCAAGTGCTTGATTTTCATCATCATTAGTCTTCTTTGATTTGGATATCAACCTGGATTTCTCTTGGGTGCAGTTTGCCCATAGCTTATTGAACTTGGGAAATTTCCTTTTGGCGCAAATCCCTTGAACAAATGGATCCCAAGAGGAGGAAAATTCATTGAGTGTAGTAGTCATGAGTTCAACGTCTTCTACTGGATCTCCAATGGCTACTAACTGGTCCTTGATCTGCGAGATCCTCATGAAATAGTTGGCTACTATTTTTGATTTGTTCATGGTCACGTTTCTGAGTTGATGCCATAGAGTAAGCTTTCGAGTGGTATTTTTACTTTCATAAAGTCTGGTTAGGGCATCAAACATTTCCTTCGATGTCTTCAGTTCTGATACATTAGGTATTAGATGATCCTTTATTGAGTCTGTCAAGATCCTCTTGGCCTTGACCTCATTCTTTCTGAACTTTGCTTTGGCGTCTTCTTCTTCTGGTTTTGGAAGCATCTGCTTGATATGATCCAATAAATCATTCTCTTCTAGAATGATTAGAACTTTGTGCTTCTAGGATCTGAAGTCGTCTGCTCCATCCAATCTATCTTCAACTCTCATGCCGGTTGACATTTTTCGCTGATAGAAACCCTAGCACTTGAAAAACCTCAATTCTTCAAACTTCACCAAACTGCACAATTAGGGTTTCAGGAGGTGCGCTAGGGTAGGGTACATTGCTCTGTGACAGAATTATCCCCAACGTCCTTGGGATAGTGCTCAACAAACTTGACAAAGTATTGCAGCTGCAAGGTGCCGCTGTAGCGATCTTCCTTCTAGTGGACAAACTGTTCTGAAGGTAACCAACTCTGATACCATGTTAGATTTTACTTATTTACATAGCATTAGTGTTACTTTTGTTCTTATATATATATATATATATATAGTACTGAGCAATGGCAGCATAAGCAAGAGACAAAAAGAACATAAGAGATTTATCTTGGGAAAACCCCAAATGGGGGAAAAAACCAACAAGCTTTCTTAGATAGTTTTCGTTCACAAAGCAAGTCCAAATAGATAAATCCTAGCTCAAGGCTAGCACAACCAGAAACACCACCATAGCTGCAACAACAAGACTATACCAAGATAGCGCACCTCTTCAAGGAGTAGTGCGCAAGAGAGAGATACCAAAAGACTGAAGAAGAAGAAACTCTGTTACTGCAGCAATTGCGTCACCTTCTCCAAACTTGTGCCTTGCTTATGGATGAATGAGAGAGTGTGAATGAGTGAAAAAATGAGCCAAGACATCCTCTATTTATAGTCTTCCTAGCCACTAGACTGGGACAACTTCTTCTCTAGAAAGGTGCCACTTCATTATTCTAATTCTTCTGGGCCAACTTCTCTTCTGGGGTGTTTCAACATTTGTCCAATGGATCTCTTGCTTCCAAAATCTTCTCCTCATCTAAGAAAGGTCATCTAGGAGGGAAAGATCCTCCTGCAGCTACCAAACATCAACACTAAATAACACCCAAAGTACTAGGGAACACATCATCTAGACCAAAATGTGATATTTATACATAGATCCATGCTTATGACTAAAGGGGGAGTGTGCACCTTTATAATAGAACAACTTTACAAAGAGATAAAGTGAATAAACGTAGGGGACATCTAAGCCATGTGTCCTGATAATGATGATCATGATCCCCAAAAAGCTAAAGAGAAGTACACACCTCTGTGGAAGTATGTCACAAATCTTAGTGGAGGTAAAGGGGGTGGTACATGAAAATTTACATGCCACCATTGTCATACAGGTAACAGAATACACAGGTTCCTATACTCGTGTGAGAAAGCATCTATGTGGGAGTATGTACTGGGATGAAGGTAAGAACATAGGAATCAAAACTTGTGTGAGGGTGGATCCTGAAGATAGACTCAAATACCAAAGGGAAGAGGAGGTAGCATGAAACAAAGCCAAAAAACCGAATGTTGAAACCGAGAGTGCACAAAGAATGTTCTCTGGTTGAGCCGCATCCCCCCATGGTAGTGCATTCTCACCTTCATATTCGCGTAGAACACTATCAAATTTCCTTGACCAAGGTTGCAGAGATGATGTGGATGCAAAAATTTCTAAGTTTCTCTATGCATGTCGTATACCATTCAATGTTCTTCGCTCACCATATTGGCATTAAATGGTCCAAGCCATCAATGGTGCTCCTAAAGGATATAGGAACCCCGGGTATGACAAAGCTAGAACCTTGGGACTTGACAGGGAAACAACCGAAATCCAAGGTGCTCTAGGAAAATTTACAAATGATTGGAACCGACATGGGGTATCAATTGTATCTAATGGTTGGACAAACATGAAAGCTAGGCCATTGATAAATATTCTTGGTGTGTCTGCTAGTGGTGCGGTCTTCCTTTCAACCCATGACTACTAAGATTTCTACAAGACATGTATTAATATTGTAGATGCCTTGATTAAAACCATTCAAGAGATTGGACCCTACAATGTCATTCAAGTCATCACCGATAATGCTGCTAATTGTAAGGTAGCAGGAGCATACTGTTATCTCGTAGCCTAGAGATCACTAAGGAGATCACGTCTCAATGCCCTCAGGTTCTAGACATGGAGTACCAAGAGCCAAACGACTTGTGCATGGCCCCGAAGGGCCCCTCTTTTCATCACTGTAGTCCATTCATCACCAACATCAATATCCATCCCACTAGCCTGGTCTTGAAAGTAGCGGTGAGTCTTGCTCCATGAGGTAATGAGTCCGGGTATCATGGTATGTATCACTCTGATTTTTGCGGTACTTGAATATGTTGTATTGAATCCTTCTTCATTTCATGACTTTTGCTTGGAAATTATGCTCTTTGCCTCGTTTATACTTGGAAGGGTAACACAATGCCCTAGTAAGTTGGTTTTCCTTTAGGATGGGTTGCTACTGGGTGGGTCTATGAAAAGTCATCGTCCGTTCCCTCCATACTTACCACTTTCCATCCTTATTCCTTCCATCCCCCCTATCCTTGTTTGGGCATTGGGATTGGCTATGCTAGGAAGGGTTGTACCTTTCCTTGTGGGAAGAAGGGGCTAAAGGCCTAGAGGGTAAAAGTAGCTGGCAAGAGTTAAAAGCCAATGTTGAAACCTTTGAGATGCTTCGCCCAGGGATCCCCGAGAAAGTTGTGAAGAGCTTCTCAGTAAGAAAAGGGGACCCATACTTAAGATACTAGTTGATGGATAGGAGGTCTCATCACGAGCCGACCTATTATGACCATGGGTATGTAGCGGTATGACACTACCACCTATCTGGTCACCAAACCAAGGTAGTGGCTCTCGCTGGCATAGCCAAGAGAAAGGGGGTCTCATCACAAGCCAACCTTCTCATTTTCGTAAAATGTTTGTGGATAACGCTGTCACCTCTGGTCATCAAGCCAGGACTGTGGCCCTCAACTATTCCCTTGAAGCACAAAAGTAAAAGATCAAAATAAATAAATCTAAGAATAAAAGGCAATGAATGGGCTAGGAAACAATTGCATTTATGACAAGGTGCAACTCTCCCTTTACAAAGGCACCCACATGTAAGACTTTACATTTCCCTGTTATTACATGCACCCCATGCCACCTCATACACTTACATGACTTGGATTAGATCCCACCTGGGAAACACCCCAAACTTAGGAGAGGTTAGCCCAATAGGACACCCTAAGACCTTCTCCAAGCTTAACTTATCAAGTTGCATAACGTCTTTGAGCATTTGTATGGGTTAAGGGGGGTTTGATACACATGTTTGGGTAATTTAATTATTGGATGTGATTTACATGCTATGATCCCCATGACTTATGAACCCTTGGAGGGCGTACTTGTTGTTCCTGCAGGACCTTGCCCAATGGACATGTACACATGAGGGAATGATTAGCTCGGACCTTCATGGGGGCTTAAAGTCTACAGATGGATGGTGCAACCCCAACTAGGGGTAAGAAGAAATTGAAGATTTGCACTGGGAAAAAGAAGGACGTTGCCTTCAGAGGCACCTTGGCAGACCTAAAGTGATAACACTTTAGAAGCTTTGTCTAGTCCTTATTGCATTCAATATTTTTCAAGAGTCTAAGGATAGGAGAAATCGTTAGGGCCTAGAAGTGCCAACATCCTAGTTGAGCCTTCTCTTTGAGGCTTGGTGCTTGAGAACATAAGGTACTACTTTTCAAGCTTCCTCCTTGTTATCTTTTAGACAAGTATAATCATTGTTGTCTCTCCAAGTTAATGTGCTGATATAATTGACTCCATAAACCCTAAAGGCACTAGTCTCTTGTCTCTCTTTTGTTGGAAGGTTGATCAAACACTCAAACACTATTTTCTTAAGCTATTAATAATTAAATCTAACACTAATTTAGCCTAGATCGCTAACTTTCTTGTTGCTGTTATAAATGTTTGCTACAACCATCTAGCTGCAGCAAATTTTCTACATAATTGACTTTGAATGCTAGCTAAACACTTCAGAAGTTGCTTATGACATTTGATTATCATTCTGCTTAGTAAATACTCTCCTAGCAGAGTACATGTTTTCCAACATTAAACATAGACTATGTGGTGATTCAACTAATTGTTCGTTTAACCCTTGTTAAAAACTTTATTTCTTGAGTCATAAACACTGTTCCACCAAGTCTCTGGGACGCGGGTGCGGGGAGACGCACATGGGGGGACGTGTGGAAGTACCCCCAAATTTTAGGGATTTTTGGGAAATGGGGGACGGGGGGATGTCACATATATAATATAAAAAATATAAAATACAAAATTTTAAAAATAAAAATAATAATGAAAAAATCTCAACAATAACAATTCAATGTTTATCACATGCAAATTCATCATTAAATACTAAAATACTAAATGCTACTAAATTAGTAAATTGAAAATTCAAATTTGTAAATGATATAAACTATTAAACATGATTCAAAATTCAAATTCAGTAATGAAATACATTGATTGATAAATCATAATTGAAAGTTGAAACAAAAATAGTAAAATAATAAATATTGATACATTGATTTAAAAATTAAATTCACCATTCATCATTCTGTAATCTAATTAATTAGTACGAAGCAAAATACTAAATAGTAGATACTAAAGTCTGAAATAGTAAATTGGAATTACTCTAACTCAAAAATTTAAAATAGTAAAGAGTGACGAGTCAATGTTTGAGGTCATCAGTATCTAGAGTCAAGACTCAAAAGTTAAAACTGAAAAAACAATGGACATTGAAAATAAATTTTAAAATGATTGTCATGGAGTCAATTTTATTGACCGGTCCTCTACATCCATCTCTTGCATGAAGCCATCGGGACCATCAAAGGGAATGTCACTATCTGTCTCTGGGTCAGAGTCACTCTCATATAAGTTATAAGATGGCATGTGATAACTTATAAGTTATTGTGTTTTAAGTTTTAATTTTTAAAATTTAATTGTGTTTTAATTATTTAGCTTTTAAAATTTAATAAATTAATTGTGTTTTAGCTTTTATCTTTATATATATTTGTTTTTTTAAATTAAAATTTTTGGTTTTTAAGTCTTATTAGGTAAAAAAATTCGGGGGGATGCCCAAGATTCCCCTTTCGAGGGGGGGGGACGTCTCCCCAAAAAGGGGACGTGGGGAAACATCTCCCCAGGAGTCCCTCCGTCCCGGGGACGTGGGAAACATGGGGGACGCGTCCCCGTAGAACACTGGTCATAACTAAATCTCTTTGACTACAATGCTGATTATTTATGTTCAATATGATTCCATATGCTTGTCTCATGATTGCCATTAAACATAATATTTGTTCATTTACTGGTTGGTCTAGGTCCATCATATTGTTACATGCTGTGTTATACTTCATTTTTGGGTGGACTTATTTTCCATGGCTGAAAGTTTCAATTTGTCTTTTTCCATTACAGGAGTGCATTAGAGGTGTTTTAAAGAAAAAAACTGTTGTTCTAGTGACACATCAAATGGAGTTCTTGCATGAGGCAGATATGATAGTTGTAAGAATACCTATCCCCTTTGTGAAAAAAATATCTAACCTAGACTATGATATGCTTTGAATTTTTCAAGAAGTTATTCAGTTATGCTTTGACTATGATATGATAAGGTTATTCAGTTTTGTTTTTTCTGTTTTATGTCTGGAATAACAAGACTGGATGTGGGGAATCGTTTCAGGTTATGAAAGATGGGCATATTATGAGCTTTGGTACATATGATGAACTTTCTCAACAAGGCACTGGCTTTGAAGCACTTGTTGATGCACAGAAAAAGGGATTAGGTGATATAACAGTACAATGTGATATGGAGTATGACACTGCCAGAGATGATTGTATAAGTCAATCATCATGCTCAATTTCTACTGATCCATCTAGTCCTGCTAATCCTTGCCTGAAGAAGCATGTGGGAGGGAATGCTTTAGATGATCAAAGATTGGAAATGTTCAATGCAGACACACATGAGCAGACTAGGGTGGATAATGAATTTGATGAAGCAAACTGTGCTTCTAACCTAATTGATGAAGAGGAGAGAGCTATTGGTCATGTAAATATGTCTATTTACTGGGAATATTGGACAAAGTCCTTTCGGGGGCTGCATATATTTGTTTTATTATTCATTCAAACATGCTGGCAAGCATTGCAAATATCGAGTGACTTTTGGCTGGCTTTCTTCACCTCAGGAGGAACAAGTATAAACCCAGGAAGGTTTATTAGTGTTTATTCATACTTAGCAATTGGAAGTGGCTTTTTTGTTTTCATGCGATCTTTATTGGTTTCTATTTCTGGACTGAGGACAGCACAAGAATTTTATCGTAATATGTTGGACAGTATATTTCGGGCTCCCATGTCTTTCTTTGACACCACTCCCACTGGAAGGATTCTTACAAGGGTTAGTGGCAGATGACCTCTATACATTTCCTGTTGCAATATTTTATTTGTTTTTCTATACATTTAAAGCATAACATTGAATTGATTTCACATGATAAACCCCTTTCTATTGTATCTGTTCTTGTATACATTGGAATGAAACTCTGTTTTTAGCGAACTCATATAGGTTTGTGCCATTAACAGGCATTACCAACTTTAGTACTCACAGATAACCAAGTATTGTAGGGCATCATATTCACAAAATCTGAATTCTGGGGTTGACACTTTGGCAAACATGAAAATTGCAGGTTAGGTTCTTGTATAATTTGAAATTGATGTTAAATAATGTTGATTTCGTATAAAATCTGTGACGTTATCAAGTGACTTGATATAGGAAGATATATGCAGTAAAGACAGTTTTATTACGGAAATCAAGCACATAAAGAAACCAAGATAACTAGAAAGAGTTCTCTGTATAGTTTATTTAATGAGAAAGTTAAAGCTTTCTTATATAGGATTACAAGCAAGTTGATTCAATCCACTTTATGAATGTGGGATAGACCGAGAAATACAATAAAGTCAAATAAGACATAAAAGCATAAAATAATCTAAAGTGAAGTTGACTTTATTAATGTTGATTTTGTAGCGTCGGACATGTACTTCCACAGAGGCTCGGTGTCTAGCCTGTGGAAGTCGTCTAATGCCTCTTAGAACCTTAGAAGTTCATTTGGTGTAAATGAATGACCTTTTGTAATAAATGGAGATTAATTAAGTTAAAAGCCTAAGTTATTGGCTTTAGTAGCTTAAGTGAAAATTAAATTAAGTCATAGTCGTTAGATCTAAAGTGAATGGGAAATTAGATCTTTGAATTTTCACTATGCTAGGCTCAAGCATGAGGTTTATTTCATTTTATAGTTTACTTGAACCATAAACAAATGCAACTACACCATTCAAAAGTGCTGCAATAACCAAGATCACAAGAAGAAGTACCATGCACAAGAACACAAGAAATATCCTGGGAAACCCTTCTACTAGAGGGAAGAAAACCCAACAATCCTTTGCTATATTCTCAAGAGAAGATTCCCCAACCATAAAACCCTAATGCACACAAGAGGGTTCTCTACAACCTTGAAACTTGCGCCCAAGAGAGGTGCGCACTTCAGCCCTAAAATGTACTTGCTGAAATTCCGAAATGACAAGTGACAAGTGTGAGTGTGTTTCCTCAGTGGGGAAATCACCTCTATTTATACTAGACCAGACACAACAATAGGTGTGTCTGTTGGCATAACAGGGACGACCTCATTAACTAAAAAATATAACTATTATTACAATAATCCTTAATTATCTTTCACATATGGTGGGGTCGACTTGTACCCTTTACATCAAAATTAGGGTTACAAGTAAATCTTACACTTAGACAATATAGCAAGGGATCCACACGTCCACTAGTGCTCAGGCACTAGCGACACGTCCACTTGTGCTCAGCCACAGTGACGTCATACTCAACAAAATCATTTGGAGTACTACATCGTCTCAACTCTCACACAGAGGAGAACGATACACCCATCACATGGTCACACCCAACCACTGGGGGACGACTCAACTCTCACACAGAGGAGAACGATGCCACAACCACTGGGGGATGACTCAACTCTCACACAGAGGAGAATGATGCCCCATCACATGGGCATGCCCAACACAGGGCTCTCTCACAGGTCGACTCAACTCAGTCACAGAGGAGAACGTATCCTAGAGGATGTCTCACGACCCTACAATCATCAACACTCCCTCTTAGCTAGGGAGGCATTCTCCACTAGGCCAAGTCTTTCACAGAAGTACTCGAACTTCGTCCTAGCAAGCGGTTTGGTGAAGATATCTGCAATTTGCTCATGTGTAGGAAGGTACTGCACGTGTACTGCTTTCCTCTGCACCATGTCTCTGATATATTGATATTTTATCTCAATGTGTTTCGATTTATCGTGAAACACAGGATTCTCAGAGAGCTTCACGCAACTCTGGTTATCACAATGAATAATGGTAGAATCCATCTCATGATCAAATAAGTTTGTCAGGAGCTTGCGAACCCAGACTGCTTCGAGGACTGCCACACTCAACGCTATATACTCTGCTTCTGCGGTACTCAAAGCCACAGAGCTCTGTTTCCTGCTGCACTAGGAAACCATGACAGACCCCAAGGTAAAACAACAACCAGATGTGCTCTTCCGGTCCACTGCGCTCCTTGCCCAATCTGCATCGGCATATCCCTGTAATCTCATGTCTACACTGGAGGCATATCTCATGCCATATCCAACTGTGCCTCGTAGATATCTCAATACATGCTTCGCTGCTATCCAGTGAGTTTGTCTCGACTGACTCATGAAATGACTAAGTACATTCACTGCATAACATATATCAAGTCTAGTGTTAACCAGATACATCAATGATCCAATCAACTGTCGGTATAGATGTGGATCAATCTTGCCTGAATAAGTAGAAGCTTCGTTCATTTTCTTCAGATCCATCACCATCGGTGTAGTCATGGATTTGTAGTCTATCATACTGAATTTCTTCAATATCTCCATTGTATATTTTCTATGACTCAGGAAAATCTCATTAGTCCTCTGCCATACTTCTAGTCCCAAGAAGTAGTGCATCATACCCAGATCCTTCATCTCGACTTCATAAGTCAATGCTAAGTCTTTCTTAACCGGTGAGGGATAAATCATCCACATACAGGACCAAGATCAGGCACTCGTCACCAACAATGTGATAGTATAAGTTTGGATTGACAACACTCTTGCTGAAGCTCAAACTCATCACGAATCCATCCATCTTCTCGTACCAAGCACGAGGTGCCTACTTTAGTCCATACAAGGCTTTCTTCAACCATTGAGAAAGGTTGCCTTTACATCCATCTGATGTAGTTTCCGACCCATGGATGTAGCTAGTGCAATGATAGTATGGATGGAAGTGTATTGGGCTACAGGAGAAAATATCTCCTCATAATCAATTCCCTCCACCTGTGAGAATCCTCTGGCTACAAATCTTGCTTTGTATTTCTCGACACTTCCATCAACTGCATGCTTGATCTTATAGATCCACTTGGAAGTCACCACATACTTCCCTTCCAGTCTCGGAACAATATCCCACACATCATTCTTCATGATGGACCGATACTCTTCTGTCATGGCATCTTGCCATACTTGTTGCCCTGCTGCTTCTCCATGACAAGAAGGCTCAGTTTCAGTGATGTGGCTCATGGTTGAAACATAGCTCAAAAATCTTAGTGGTCTCTTGCTCTCTTGGAATGTGCCTCGAGGAGCTGCATGTCCCTTTGTCTCTTGCAGAGTTTGTCGAGCCCGGGCAGGCCTTTTATGGCCTACTGCAATGTCTCTGGGAACATCAACTGGAGAAACTGGATCGACTGGAACAATGGCTGTCTCCCTCTGAACTACTGAAGGGGGAGAAGGTACTGTCTCTTCCTTCTTCTCAAATAGTTTGACTCCCTTTGAATCAAGTAACTCCCTCTGAAGTTTGAAGGATAGACATCTTCCTTTTTTTCTGTGTTTGCTAACTTGGAGACATCTCATGTCTTCTCAGGTCCTCTACTGACTCTATAGTACTTTGTCGGTCTCCCGTTTTAGGATAATAACCAAGATGGCCTCCCATAGGGATAACAACCAAAATTGCCTCATGTACTAGGATAATAATCAACCAAGAAATTTTGGACTCCTGTACCATGGATAATGGTCCAAGTCATGAGGGCTCCCACACCAGGGATAATACCCTTCATCATCAAAATGGAAGCAACTACAGGGTAATAATGAAATCAAATAAGGAATGTAGTACAAAACTTACCTTAGTCTATAGTTATGCTCAATCTTGCTTTTGGTCCTCCTGAGAAAGGTCAGAGGAAGAAGGCTTCATCTCTCATGTCTTCATCTCTCTGTGGTGGGTCTGGATCAATGTCGCCAGTGGAGGGATATTGTCTTCCTCTCTTCCTGGTAGGACAATTTCTCACAAAGTGTCCATACTTGTCACATCTAAGAACTGGATCTTTGACTTGTCTTTTCTATAATCATAACCTGAAGCCGATGAAGTCTTCTCATCTTTGAATGTTTGACTGAAGTTTCTTTTATTTCTTCCTCCTTTATTTGTATTGAAGGCAAGAGCATGATTGTCATCATGTGGGGAGTCTTCCACTCCTCTGGCTATAAGTTTGATTTCGTCCTGGGTACAGTCTGTCCATAGATGATCAAAAGTAGGTAGTTTTGCCTGTTCCTCATGGTTTGTAGATTCTTCCACAAACCCTTAACAACTAGGCTAGGAAACCTAACGGCTAGGCTAGGCTAGCAATCTTAGGTTTCGTTGGGCTTATGACTACCAACAATAAGCCTTGAAGGTCAGAAGAATATCGGTGAGCTGAAAAGCTTCTTCAATGAGCTGCAAAAACCCTAAAAATGAATTTTCTGCAGAAAATTGCGAAACCCTAGAAACCCTAGGGCCAAAAATCCAAAATGCTCGGAAATGTAATCTGAAAGTTGCTGGAGGTGCGTTGAAGGAGGCCATACACTCCTATGCAATTTTTAGCCCCAACGTTTCAGTATAAAGTGTTGAAACCACCAAACAAGAGAGGGTCGTACGTTTTTTTGGAAACCCTAGGAGGGCCGTACGGTTCTGTAGAAGAGAGAGGATGGCTTGCTTGAAGCTTGTGCAATGGTTTCTTCAAGACCTATGCTCTGATACCATGTTGAATTTTCACTATGCTAGTCTCAAGCATGAGGTTTATTTCATTTTAGAGTTTACTTGAACCATAAACAAATGCAACTACACCATTCACAAGTGCTGCAATAACCAAGATCACAAGAAGAAGTACCATGCACAAGAACACAAGAAATATCTTGGGAAACCCTTCTACTCAAGGGAATAAAACCCAACGATCCTTTGCTATATTCTAAAGAGAAGATCCCCCAACCATAAAACCCTAATGCACACAAGAGGGTGCTCTACAACCTTGAAACTTGCGCTCAAGACTCCGAGCCAAGAGAGGTGTTCACTTCAGCCCTAAAATGTACTTGCTGAATTTCTGAAATGACATGTGACAAGTGTGAGAGTGTGTTTCCTCAATGGGGAAATCACCTCTATTTATACCAGACCAGACGCAACAATAGGTGTGCTGTTCGCACAACAGGGCCGACCTCAATAACTCAGAAAAATAATTATTATTACAATAATCCTTAATTATCTTTCACATATGGTGGGGTTGACTTGTACCCTTTACATCACAATTAGGGTTACAAGTAAATCTTACACTTAGACAATATAGCAAGGGATCCACACGTCCACTAGTGCTCAGGCACTAGGGACACGTCCACCCGTGCTCAGCCACAGGGATGCTATACTCAACAGAATCATCTGGAGTACCACATCGTCTCAACTCTCACACAGAGGAGAACAATACACACATCACATGGGCACACCCAACCACTGGGGGATGACTCAACTCTCACATAGAGGAGAATGATGTCGCAACCACTGGGGGACGACTCAACTCTCACACAGAGGAGAACGATGCCCCATCACATGGGCATGCCTAACACTGGGCTCTCTCACAGGTCAACTTAACTCAATCACAGAGGAGAACGTATTCTGGAGGATGTCTCACGATGCTGCAATCATCAACATAGATCTCAACCGTTGATCACTTTGGATGAGATCTAGGGTTTTGGCTTAGGGTTTGATTTGGTCTAATCTCAAGATTATAAAAAGGTAGCTACTGTGAGAGGAGAAGACAAGTGAGATAGAGACTACACACAAAGAGTGAGCTTTCAAGTGTGCAGGTAAAAGGATTTGAGGGAAAGAGACAAAGTGACAGCAAAGGTTTTGGCAGCCTTGAGGTTTGTGAGGCTAGGTTGATTGCTGTAATTGCAATTTCCTCAGAGGGGTCATTTTCCTAGGAAGGGAGCCCTAATTAATAACGAGATCTCATAGAACTGGTTTTGTTGCAATGGTTTTTCCAGGGGTTTTTACCCAAAATATCGTGTGCAAATGTGTTTGGTTTCTAGTTTTATTGCTTTCGCTGATTATTGATAAGAACCTAGCTGTATTGTGATTTAGTAAATTAGTTTTGGTTGGAATTAACAGTTGTGTGCTAGGTTCCAGAAAATTAACATGGTATCAGAGCCGAGACTCTGAGGAAGTTGGGTTTTGCACGAGAACGAGATTGTAGCAGTGTGAATTTAAGATCCATGGAAGATTTTTTTTATTTCAGGTATGCGAGAAATTTTAGCAGCAGGTACAGACGAAATTAATAAAAAAAAAGTGGTACGACTGCAACCGTATGGGTCCGTACGACATAGGGATTGTAGTTCTGCGTGTGGAACTGGTTGTGGATTGAGAGGCTGTGGTATTGTGCGGAGTGACCAGTTGCGAGCTGCTGGTAGTGCAAAAGGATCCATTGCTAAAGATTGTGAGTGAAGGCGAGAGGGGCCGCTGGCCACTGCAAAGAATATATGCATGTGGAGCTGAGGAAGAGCAACTGTAGCTGTTGAACGGGAAAATTGATAAGATGTTGGAGGAGAGCCACGAAAGGACGCGTGCTGTGAGAGTCGTGGCATTGCTGGCAGCATGAGGTCTGGCAGAGAGGTGACTATTGTGTGGGCAGCTTGAGATTTGCGTAGAGAAATTCCACTGAGAATTGACGACATTGAGAGCCGCACAACCCCGAGGAACAGGTAAAGCTTGTAGGGGTCAAGAAGCAGTAAAGGTTGCAGAAGATTGGCATCCTCCAAGATTAAAGCCGACAACCAATTGAATAGAGCTAGCAAGAGCAGCCGCGCAAGTGTTCAGGAGCCATGTTAGGTTGTGTGAAGGTGATCCACCAGCAAGAGGATGAGCGTTTGTGAGGCTGTGCGTGCAGTAGACAACGACAATGGATGTGTATAACAACCATCGGGACTGAGTTCAAAGAGCTGGCGCAACAGGTATTGATGACTGGAGTAGCTAGCCGCTGGGTGGAGAAGAGGTCGTTGGCAGACTGGGAAAGTAGTCATCACCAGGTTGGGCCGCCACCAACTACTAAGTCAGCTACTAGCAAGGCAACCAACAAATTGAGAAGGACAACAAGCAACCGGTTTTCTCAGAAAACACTCAGGAGACATGCAGAGGCTTTAGGCAGTGGATAGATTGCCATGAAAATTTGAGCAGTGGGATCGGGCAGCAGGTCCATATGTCAAGACTTTGAGTTTCTCAGCAGGTTGTGGAGATGGCAACATCGAGAGTGCTTTTTGAAGACAGGTTAGACTGGGTGTCCAACTACAATCCGTTGAAAGAGCAGATTATACTAGTGCTGATGGAGAATGACATTTGGGAATATACCAACTCCGTCATGGTGCCACCAGCGGATCCAAAAGACCTGGGTGCCCATACCTTGAAGGACATGAAAGCCAGGAGGATAATTCTAGACGGAGTGAAGGATCACTTGATCCCTCACTTATCGGGAAAGAAATCAGCCAATGCTATTTGGGATGCTTTGAAGAGCTTGTTTCAGAGCAAGAATGAGATTCACATAATGGTGTCGAGGGAGAAGCTCAGGGACGCGAAGATGACATGATCAAAGACAGTGACAAGTTATCTCAACAAGATCCAACAGGTTTGAGATGAACTAGCAACAGTTGGGGAGACAATGTCAGATTCAGAGTTGGTGAGGACGGCGCTGAAAGGATTCACTAAAGAGTGGACATCGTTCATCAAAGGGGTTGTGGCACAAGAGAAGCTCCCTGACTGGTCAAGGTTGTGGGATGACTTTGTTCAGGAGGAACTTCGGGATGAAGAGCTGAATGGAGGCAAACACAAGAAGGATAAGGACAATGTAGCTCTTGCCAACTGTTGGATTTTCACTATGCTAGGCTCAAGCATGAGGTTTATTTCATTTAGCATGTACTTGAACCATAAACAAATGCAGCTACACCATACACAAGTGCTGCAATAACCAAGATCACAAGAAGAATTACCATGCACAAGTACACAAGAAATATCTTGGGAAACCCTTCTAGTCAAGGGAAGAAAACCCAACAATCCTTTGCTATATTCTCAAGAGAAGATCCCCCAACCATAAACCCTAATGCACACAAGAGGGTGCTTCTACAACCTTGAAACTAGCGCAGAAGAGAGGTGCACACTTCAGCCTTAAAGGTAGGTCTGAAATTTCCAAATGACAAGTGACAAGTGTGTTTCCTCAATGGGGAAGTCACCTTTATTTATACTAGACCAAACACAACAAAACGTGTGTCTATTTATACTAGACCAGAGGTCAAGACTTTGAGTTTCTCAGCAGGTTGTCGAGATGGCAACATCGAGAGTGCTTTTTGAAGACAGGTTAGACTGGGTGTCCAACTACAGTCCGTGGAAAGAGCGGATTATGCTAGTGTTGATGGAGAATGACATTTAAGAATATACCAACTCCGTCATGGTGCCACCAACGGATCCAAAAGACCTGGGTTCCCATACCTTGAAGGACATGAAAGCTAGGAGGATAATCCTAGACAGAGTGAAGGATCACTTGATCTTTTACTTATCGGGAAAGAAATCAGCCAATTCCACGTGGGACGCTTTGAAGAGCTTGTTTCAGAGCAAGAATGAGATTCGCATAATGGTGTTGAGGGAGAAGTTCAGGGACACGAAGATGACATGATCAAAGACGGTGACAAGTTATCTCAACAGGATCCAATAGGTTCGAGATGAACTAGCAACAGTTGGGGAGACAGTGTCAGATTCAGAGTTGGTGAGGACGACGCTGAAAGGATTCACTAAAGAGTGGACATCGTTCATCAAAGGGGTCGTGGCACAAGAGAAGCTTCCTGACTGGTCAAGGTTGTGGGATGACTTCGTTCAAGAGGAACTTCGGGATGAAGCACTGAATGGAGGCAAACACAAGAAGGATAAGGACAATTTAGCTCTTACCAATTGTTGGATTTTCACTATGCTAGGCTCAAGTATGAGGTTTATTTCATCTAGCATGTACTTGAACCATAAACAAATGCAGCTACACCATACACAAGTGCTGCAATAACCAAGATCACAAGAAGAATTACCATGCACAAGTACACAAGAAATATACTGGGAAACCCTTCTAGTCAATGGAAGAAAACTCAACAATCCTTTGCTATATTCTCAAGAGAAGATCCCCCAACCATAAACCCTAATGCACACAAGAGGGCGCTTCTACAACCTTGAAACTAGCGCCGAAGAGAGGTGCGCACTTCAGCCTTAAAGGTAGGTCTGAAATTTCCAAATGACAAGTGACAAGTGTGTTTCCTCAATGGGGAAATCACCTTTATTTATACTAGACCAAACACATCAAAAGGTGTGTCTATTGGCACAACAGGGCCCACCTCAATTACTCAGAAGTATAATTAATTATTACAATAAACCTTAATTATCTTTCACATATGATGGGGATGACTTGTACCCTTTTGCATCACAATTAGGGTTACAAGTAAATCTTACACTTAGACAATATAGCAAGGGATCCACATGTCCACTAGTGCTCAGCCACTAGGGACACGTCCATCTGTGCTCAGCCACAGGGATGTTATACTCAACAGATCTCTATCTCAACTGAGTCCACAGGAGAATCATCTGGAGTACCACATCTACTCAACTCTCACACAGAGGAGAATGATACACACATCACATGGGCACACCAAACACTAGGGGATGACTCAACTCTCACATAGAGGAGAACGATGCACCCCATCACATAGGCATGCCCAACACTGGGCTCTCTCACAGGTCGACTCAACAAGGTCAAAGAGGAGAACATATCCTGGAGAATGTCACCTGACGCTGCAATCATCAACACTCCCTCTCAGCTAGGGAGGCATTCTCCACCAGGCCAAGTCTCTCACAGAAGTACTTGAACTTTGTCCTGACAAGTGGTTTGGTGAAGATATCTGCAATCTTCTCATGTGTAGGAAGGTACTGCACATGTACTTCTTTCCTCTACACCATGTCTCTGATATAATGGTATTTGATCTCAATGTGTTTCGAATTATCATGAAACACATGATTCTCATAGAGCTTCACACAACTCTTGTTATCACAGTGAATAATGGTAGAATCTATCTCATGATCAAATAAATCTATAAGGAGCTTGCGAAGCCACACTGCTTCGCGGACTGCCACACTCAACGCTATATACTCTGCTTCTGTGGTACTCAAATCCACAGAGCTTTGTTTCCTACTGCACTAGAAAACCATGGCAGACCCCAAGGTAAAAGAACAACCAAATGTGCTCTTCCGGTCCACTGCGCTACCTGCCCAATCTGCATCGACATATCCCTGCAATCTCATGTCTACACCGGAGGTATATCTCAGGCCATATCCAACTGTGCCTTGTAGATATCTCAATACATGCTTCGCTGCTATCTAGCGAGTCTGTCTCGGTTGACTCATAAACTGACTAAGTACATTCACTGCATAGCATATATCAGGTCTGGTGTTATCTAGATACATCAATGATCCAATCAATTGTCGATAAAGGTGTGGATCAACCTCGCCTGAATCAATAAAATCCTCGTTCATTTTCTTCATATCCATCACCATCGGTGTAGGCATGAATTTGCAGTCTGTCATATCGAATTTCTTCAATATCTCCACTGTATATTTTGCTTGACTCAGGAAAATCTCATCAGTTCTCTACCATACTTCTAGTCCCAAGAGGTAGTGCGTCATACCCAGATTCTTCATTTCAAATTTAGAAGTCAATGCACGCTTGCATTCAACAATAAGAATTTATGAACCGGTGAGGAATAAGTCATCAACGTACAGGACCAAGATCAGGCACTCGCCACCAACAATGTTATAATATAGGTTTGGATCAACAACACTCTTGTTGAAGACCAAACTCATCAGGAATCCATCCATCTTCTCGTACCAAGCACGAGGTGCATGCTTTAGCCCATACAAGGCTTTCTTCAACCTTCACACATGAGATTTCTGATCATGTATCACGAATCCTTGTGGCTGCTCCTCCATGACAAGAAGGCTCGGTATCAATGATGTGGCTCATGGCTGAAACATAGCTCAAAAATCTCTTTGGTTTCTTGCTCTCTCGGAATGTGCCTTGAGGAGCTGAATGTCCCTCTGCCTCCTTCAGAGTTTGTCGAGCCTAGGTAGGCCTTTTATGGCCTACTACAATGTCTCTGGGGACATCAACTGGAGCAACTGGATAAACTGGATCAACTGGATTGACTGGAACAATAAGTGTCTCCCTCTGAACTGCTGAAGGGGGAGAAGGTACTGTCTCTTCCTTCTTCTTAAATAGTTTGACTCTCTGAGTCAAGTGACTCTCTCTGAAGTCGGAAGGATAAACATCTTCCTTTTCCGGTGTTGATAACCTGGAGACATCCCATGTCTTCTCAGGTCCTCTACTGCTTCTACAGAACTTTGTCGGCCTCCCGTACTAGGATAATAACCAAGATGACCTCCCATAGGGATAACAATCAAAATGGCCTCCTGTACTAGGATAATAACTAACCAAGAAAACTTGGACTCCTGTAACAGGGATCATGGTCCTCCAATAATTAAATAAGAAAATCTGGCCTCCTGTACTAGGATAATAACCAAGATGGCCTCCCATAGGGATACCAACCAAAATGGCCTCCTGTACTAGGATAACAACCAACCAAGAAAAATGGACTCCCCTACCAGGGATAATGGTCCAAGTCATGAGGGCTCCCACACCAGGGATAATACCCTTCGTTATCAAAATGCAAGCAACTACAAAGTAATGAAATCAAATAAGGAATGTAGTACAAAACTTACCTTAGTCTACAGTCATGCTCAATCTTGCTTTTGGTCCTCTTGAGAAAGCTCAGAAGAAGAAAGCCTCATCTTTCATGTCTTCATCTTTCTGAGGTGGGTTTGGATGAATGTCAGCAGTGGAGGCATGTTGTCTTCCTCTCTTCCTGGTAGGACAATTTCTCGTAAAGTGTCCATACTTGTCACATCTGAACCACTAGATCTTTGATTTGTCTTTTCTATGATCATACCCTGAAGCTGATGAAGTCTTCTCGCCTTTGAATGCTTGACTGAAGATTTTTCTATTTCTTCGTCCTTTCTTTGTATGAAAGGAAAGAGCATGATTGTCATCATGATTGGAGTCTTGCACTCTTCTAGCTATAAGTCTGATTTCTTCCTGGGTACAGTCTGTCCATAGACGATCAAAAGTAGGTAGTTCTGCTCTACCACTGATACTTTGAAGATTGTTTGATATGATTTCTCCAATGGCACCTAGCTGATCTCTACTCTCTGAAATCTTCATGAAGAAGGTAGCAACAGTGTCATCTTTTGTCATCTTGATATTTTGAAGCTGGCTCTTCAATGTAAGAGCTCTGAGGGTGTTGTTACTCTCAAACATATTCTTCAAATGCTTCATACATCTCACGAGCTGTCTTCAAGTTGGAAATACGAGGTAGGAGATGATCTCTTACTGAGTAGATGATTATCTTCCTTGCCTTGACGTCATCTTTCTTCCATTCTTCTTTCTCTTCATTGGTAGCTGTCTCTGGTTAGCTTTTTGTATCACACTCAATAGGTAATCCTCTTCCAGGGTGATCTGTAGTCTTGACTTCCAGGCACTGAAGTTGATTGATCCATCAAGCCTATCTTCCACCAAGGTTCTGTTCCTCATGGTTTGCAGATTCTTCCACAAACCCTTAGCAATTAGGCTAGGAAACCTAACGGCTAGGCTAGGCTAGCAATCTTAGGTTTCGTTGGGCTTATGACTGCCAACAATAAGCCTTGAAGGTTAGAAGAACCCTGGTAAGCTTGAAAACTCCTTCAATGGGCTGCAGAAACCCTAAAACTGAAATTTCTGTAGAAAATTGTGAAACCCTAAGGCCAAAATTCCAAAATTCTTGGAAATGCAATCTAAAAGTTGCTGGAGGTGCACTGAAGGAGGCCGTACACTCCTATGCAATTTTTAGCCCCAACGTTCAAGTATAAAGTGCTGAAACTGGCAAAAGAAGGAGGATCGTAATTTTTCTCAGAAACCCTAGGAGGGCCGTACGGTTCTTCAGAAGAGAGGACGACTTGCTTGAAGGCTTCTTCAAGACCTATGCTCTGATACCATGTTGAATTTTCACTATGCTAGGCTCAAGCATGAGGTTTATTTCATTTAGCATGTACTTGAACCATAAACAAATGCAGCTACACCATACAAAAGTGTTGCAATAACCAAGATCACAAGAAGAATTACCATGCACAAGTACACAAGAAATATCCTGGGAAACCATTCTACTCAAGGAAAGAAAACCCAACAATCCTTTGCTACATTCTCAAGAGAAGATCCCCCAACCATAAACCCTAATGCACACAAGAGGGTGCTTCTACAACCTTGAAACTAACGCTCAAGAGAGGTGCGCACTTCATCCTTAAAGGTAGGTCTGAAATTTCCAAATGACAAGTGACAAGTGTGTTTCCTCAATGGGGAAATCACCTTTATTTATACTAGACCAAACACAACAAAAGGTGTGTCGACCTCAATAGCTCAGAAATATAATTAATTATTACAATAAACCGTAATTATCTCACATATGGTGGGGCCTACTTGTACCCTTTACAACACAATTAGGGTTACAAGTAAATCTTACGCTTAGACAATGTAGCAAGGGATCCACACGTCCACTAGTGCTCAACCACTAGGGACACATCCACCTGTGCTTAGCCACAGGGACGTCATACCCAACAGATCTCTATCTCAACTGAGTCCACATGAGAATCATCTGGAGTACCACATCGACTCAACTCTCACACAGAGGAGAATGATACTCCCATCACATGGGCACACCCAACACTGGGGGACGACTCAACTCTCACACAGAGGAGAACGATGCACCCCATCACATGGGCATGCCCAACATTGGGCTCTCTCGTAGGTTGACTCAACTTAGTCACAGAGGAGAACGTATCTTGGAGAATGTAACGACGCTGCAATCATCAACACCAGCTAGGTCAAGAAGGTAAAGGGGAAGGTTTGAAATAAAACAGGTAGAGATTCATCTTCACTAGTAGGCACACGGAGGGACCCAAGTAAGGTCAAATGCTTCAATTGTCATAAGAAAGGACATTATGCTTCACAATGTCCGGAAAGGAAAAAGAGCGAAAACAAGACCAACAGGAGGTTGTTGCGACATCAGAGGAAAATGAGTTTGCCAAGAAGTTTCAGGACGAGTTTTGCCTCGTTTCCCAACTTTCCACAGGAATTTTACCAGCTAGTGTGTGGCTGATTGATAGTGAAGCCACATATCATATGACAAGAGCACATGAGTTATTTGAGAGCTTCACAGCTTCCGACTCAGACGTGCATGTGGACCTTGGTGTGGCCACCAAACATGTAGTGAAAGGTTCTAGAACAGTGCCATTCCGGATGGAGTCAAGTGGCTTATTGAGAGTAACAAATGTACTATGGGTACCAAAGCTCAGGTGAAGTGTGCTCTCAGTCTCAGTGATTGAGAAGAAGGGCTACGAGGTCTCATTCCGAGATGGACATGCACTTATTATACCCAGAGGATCTAGCTTAGACAAAGCAACTGTCTTTGGATTTAGAGAGAGAAACTTGTATAGGCTAAAAGGAAAGCCTATGCGAGCTATGGCAAGCAGTGGCAAAGTGACAGAGGACAGGGAGCAGAGAGCTCCGAAGGTTGAGCAGCTCAGAGGGAGTCAGCCTTCAGGTTCTAGTGGGAAGGATCAACCTTCCAAGCAGTCATGGTACGAGATGACCATGCAAGATGCTCGGGAACAAAAGGATTCTAGGAGCATTATCAGAGGAAATTCTTCGCAAGCAGGTCTGAACGAGTCGGCTGGGATAGCTTTCGAGTAAGAGGGAGCAGCCAGAGCCGACAAGGTAGCATTTTTGATAGCGAAGATAGAGCCACCTCCAAGTGGAAAGAGTGCCTTCCTCACTAAGAAGAAGTGTTGATTTTGTAGTGTCGTACAATTCCTTCCACAGAGGCTTGATGTCTAGCCTGTGGAAGTCGTCTAATGCCTCTTAGAACCTTAGAAGTTCATTTTGTGTAAATGAATGACCTTTTGTAATTAATGGAGGTTAATTAAGTTAAAAGCCTAAGTTATTGGCTTTAGTAACTTAAGTGAAAATTAAATTAAGTCATATCCGTTAGATCTAAAGCGAACAAGAGATTAGATCTCCACCATTGATCACTTTGGATGAGATCTAGGGTTTTGGCTTAGGCTTTGATTTGTTCTAATCTCAAGATTATAAAAAGGCAGCTAGGGTGAGAGGAGAAGACAACAAGTGAGATAGAGACTACACACAGAGAGTGAGCTTTCAGGTGTGCAGGTGCAGGGATCTGAGTGAAAGAGACAAAGTGACAACAAGGGTTTGGGTAGCCTTGAGGTTTGTGAGCCTAGGCTAATTGTGGTAATTGTAATTTCCTCAGAGGGGTCATTTTCCCAAGAAGGATCCCCAATTAATAATAAGATTTCACAGAACTGGTTTTGCTGCAAGGGTTTTTCCAGAGGTTTTTATCCGAAATCTCGTGTGCAAATGTGTTTGGTTTCTGTTGTTATTGGTTTCACTAATTATTGTTAAGAACCTAGTTGTATTGTGATTTAGTAAATTAGTTTTGCTTGGAATTAACAGTCGTGTGCTAGGTTCCAGAAAATTAATATTTAATACCCAAGTCTAATATCTAATTGACCATTATAAGTTAATATTTACTTTAACACCCTCCCTTAATGGTCAATGTACTAACTACACCAAACTTATCCCAGAATTTTACATATTTTCTGGACCTAAAGACTTGGTGAGAAAGTCTGCAGTTTGGTCCTCTGTGGGACAATATTGCAGCGCGATAGATCCATCCTCTACAAGTTGTCTGATGAAGTGGCAATGTACCTCCACGTGTTTTGTACGCTCGTGGAAGACTGGATTCTTGGAAAGTTTGATCACCCCTTCATTGTCACATAACATGGGTGTTGGCTCTGTTTGCTGCATTTGCATATCTGAAAGCATCCTCTTGAGCCAAACTGCCTTACATGCTCCTCAAGATTCTACTTCTATCGATGAAAGGGTTACTTCATCTTGCTTCTTGCTAGTTTATGTGATTGCACCCGTGCCAAGGCTGGAAACATACCCAAAAGTGGATTTTCGATCATCGATAGAATCTGCCCAATCTAAATTTCTATACCCACACAGTCGAGGGTCTTTTCTTCTTTTGTACAAAATTCCAAAGTCAAGTGTCCCTTTCACATATCTCAACACTTGCTTTGCTGCAGTCTAGTTCTCTACCTTGGGTGTTGTCATGAATCTGGAAATGAAGCTCACAACAAAACTCAAATCATGTCTAGTGGCTGTAAGATATATCAAGGTACCCACTAGTTGCCTATATAATGACTCATTAATCGCCTTAGAATCAATCTTGGCTGAAAGTTTCAGCCCTTTCTCCATAGGTGTAGACGAGATTTTGTAGTGTGTCATTCTAAACTTGTTAAGCAAACTCCTGGCATATTTTGTTTGTGAGACAAAAATGTTGCGACCTCTTTGCCAAACTTCTACACCTAGATAGTAGTGTTGGAGGCCTAAATCAGTCATGTCAAAAGTTTTGCTCATATTGGATTTGATCTGTTTTATAACACTTTCCTCGCTACCTGTAATAATGATATCATCTACATATATGACTATAAGGATGATATCATTACCAACTCTTTTGACATACATATTGTCTTCAGAAGTTGATTGCAGGGTTATTTGATCTAGAGTTGGAGCCAACTTTGATATATTGTGATAATCAAAGTTGTGTGAAGTTTTCAGAGAATCCTATCTTCCATGACAAGTCAAAGCATATAGAGATTAAATACCATTACATCCGAGACATGATGCAGAGAGGAGCAGTGGAGCTTCAATACATATCCACATATGAGCAGATAACAGACATTCTCACCAAGCCTTTATCTAGAGTGAAGTGTGAGTACTTTAGAGACTAGCTTGGCGTGATGCAGAATGTCCACCCTCATTGAGAGGGAGGTGTGATGTTTCTCCTCTAGCAGATTTCCCTTTGGACAAGGGTTTCCCAGATCAGTCATGTGGAGTGACTGAGGGAGTAATGTAGTAGTCTTACCTAGTGGATGGGTGTGAATGAGAGTAGCTTCGTGCTACTAGTTTCATCATGAGACTATAACTATGGATGATGGCATGCTAGTAGTTGTGTGCTACTAGTTGATTGCTGCATAGTTATACAAATTATCGATTATGACTATGATTGTTGCATAGTCATATGGACTACAGACTAAGATTATGGCTGATGGTATGGTAGTAGTTGTGTGCTACTAGTTGATTGCTGCATAATCATAGAGACTGTTGAACTTCATGGTGGTAGCTTTTGTAGCTACTGGTTGATTGCAGGATATGACTATGGTTGATGGCATTGTAGTAGCTGTGTGCTACTAGTTGATTGTTGCATAGTCATAGAGTTTGTGACTATGGTTGATGGCATGGTAGTAGTTGTGTGGTACTAGTTGATTGCTGCATAGTCACATAGATCATAACTATAGTTGATGGCATGGTAGTAGCTTAGTGCTACTAGTTGATTGCTGCATAGTTATGGAGACTATTGGACTGCATGTTAGTAGTCTTACGACTACTAGTGGATTGCAGATCACGACTATGGCTATTGACATGGTAGTAGCTTAGTGCTACTAGTTGATTGTTGCATAGTCATGAGAGATTGCTGGATATCATGGTAGTAGCTTGGTGCTACTAGTTGATTGCTATGTAGTCGTGACAACATGGTGGCAACTTTGTGCTGCTAGTTGATTGCTAGAGAGCATGGTAGTAGCTTAGTGCTACTAGTTGATTGTAGCATACTCATCTAGACTATGGCAGAGGATGGAGCTACCAATGGCATGGTGGTAGCAGTGGGGCTACTAGATGATTGCAGAGTAGTCAATGGACTACTAGAAGAAAACATCGTGGATGAATACCTCCCTAGCTACAAGGGAGTGTTGATGTTTTGGTAACTGCTGGAGGTATTTTCTCCTGAACAACTTTTCTTAAAGAAGAAGAAGATTCCAAGAAGTCAAATGAAGACCATTGAACAGTTGAAGAACACCCAGGAAAAGAATAAAGTGAAATAGAAGACCACATAAGAGAAGTTGGCCCACAAGAAATAATAATAAAGTGGAAATATAATTTCTTGGAAGAGAAGTCGGCCAACAAAAATAATAAAGTAAATTTGAAGACCTAGAATAAGAATTCGGCCCCAGACAGGCGCCCAGATTAGTATAAATACAAGTCTGGGTCAGTTCATTTGTACATACACACAATTCTCCTTCTACAGTGGGCACTAGGCAGTTGCAGTTGTAGCTACAGTAGTTTCACTATTTCTGGTTTTTGGTTCTCTTGGAGAGTGTGCCCTTCTTGGGGAAGGATATTCTTGGTGGCTCTTGGTGGTTTCTATTGTGCGCTACCTCTGGGAGAGTAGCGCTAAGGTTGTGTGGTGCTGCCCAGTTGCTTCGTGCCAGTTGTAGTCACAGTATCAGTTGTAGTTATAGTT
>JZKD02S2136430.1:138233-156531 GCA_000966675.3 Picea glauca
TCCCTTTGACTTGGTCTTTATTCATTAGCCTTCATTTATACAGATTGACTTGGGGACGTCTCCCTTGGACTTGCCCTCCTAAATAGAAAGAGCCCCCCATCGAGGTGACAGTGGGCGGGGAAGCTCCTGTTACGCCGGTTTCAAGCCCTAACTCAAGCTTTCAAACCTTTCCTACAAACCGTGCAATAACAGGGCCAATCAACTATCTCTTGGATCTTTTCTTGGTGTACCTGTACTCCTTTAACTCCAATGATGTGCCCCAAGTAGAGGACCTCTGTCATCCCAAATTCACAGTTGGACTCCTTGGCATAGAAGGATTGGTCCTCCATGATAGTTAAACTCTGTTCCACATGCTAAAGATGCTCTCCCAAGTCTTGCTATAGATCAACAAGTCATCAAAAAACACAAGAAGATGTTTCCTCAACTGCTTGTTAAAGACGTGATTCATGCATGACTGAAATGTGGCTAGCGCATTGGTCAATCCAAATGGCATCACTAGGAATTCATAGCGCTTGTAGTGACACCTAAAGGCAGTTTTGGGGATGTCCTCCTCCCTCATTTTGATCTGATTATAACCAGAGCGCAAGTCAATCTTTGTGAAGTAAACAACCCCATGGAGCTCGTCCAATAGCTCATCAATCCTCAGAATGGGGTACCTATTTTTAATAGTCTTCTTGTTTAGTGCCCTGAAATTAATGCTCATGCGCATGGTTCCATCCTTCTTCTTGACCAGTACCACTGAAGATGCAAAGGGACTGGAACGTGGTCTAATGTGACCCATGTCTAATAGTTCCTTGATGGCCTTTTCTATCTCGTCTTTGTACTTCTTTGGGTGCCTGTAGGGAGTGGTGATGACTGGTTTTGCCCCCTCTTCCAGCTCTATGATATGCTCAAATCCCCTATCTGGTGGCACTCCTTGTGGAATGGGTCCAAACACCTTACTGTGTTTGTCAATGATCCTCTGAAACTCTGGTGCATAGTGAACCTTCCCCTTCTTGTCCACACGTGCCGAAATCTTGCACTCAACAACATATACAATCTCCTCTCTTCTGAAAATGGCCTCCATACGCTTTGCTGTAACTTCTCTGGCTATGTTTCCAGACATGCCTCTGAGAACTACCTTTTTCCCACTCTCCTCTGTGAAAGACATCTCCATAGTCTTGTAGTTGGTGGTGATAGGTCCCAATGTACTGAGCCACTGAACTCCAAGGATTATGTTTGTATCAGGGAGGTCCATCACATAAAAGTCCTTTGCTAAGTCATGCCTACCCAGTGTAAGCTTCATCCCTGGAATGCACCTGTTACAAGGCACAGCGCTTCCTCCTGCTACCTCCACTTTGAATCCCTCAAATTCAACTGTGGGTATGTGCCTCCTCTGTAGCAGTGCTGAGTCAATGAAGTTGTGAGAAGCACCCCCATCAATGAGAACCAAAACGTTTTGCCCCTGTAATACCCCTCTCATCCTGAAGGTGTTGAACTTGGGTACCCCACTGATGGATGCCAATATAGCCTTCTCCTTTGTTGCACTGCCGTGACCTGTAGCCTCCTCTTCTGCAGTTTCGGTGGTGTCTTCCTCTATGTTCAGGATGTGGTTGAAATCCTCATCCTCATTATCAGATGTCACCTCAATATAATGAGCCTTGCCACGACCCATACACTTGTGGGATGGATCCCAAGGCCCTTTGCATGTGTAGCATAACTGCTTCCTTCTTAATTCCCTCCTTGTGTTCTCATCCATCCTTCCTCTTCCTCTGTCAAACCCCCTTGGGTCTCTTCCTCCTGGGTTCATAGGAGATCTTCGGTCTCTCCCTCCGGTATTTAGAGGTGGTCTAGAGGTAAATTTAGACTTTGCTGGCCCTAGATCTCTAGTCCTACATATGACATCTTGTAAGTTGGTAGGCTTGAAAGCCTTAACCTAACCCTTTAAGGGTTCCATCAAACCCTCTGTGAAAAGCATCATGAGACTGGACTGTGACACATCCTGCACCATGACTGCTAACCTCTGAAACTCCTCAATATATATCTCTGACGATCCTATCTGCCTGAGTTGGGTAAGTTCCCTGAAATGTAGCTCCGGGTCCCCCTAGTCAAATCTATCAATAAGCCTTTGTGTGAACTATGTGTAAGCCACTATTTGTTTGTGGACAAGTGTAGTCAACCCATGGTTCCACCAGTCATGAGCTTTGCCCTCCAAGTACATGGTGGCAAACTTGATGGCATCCATCTCTCTCATGGGGTTAAGCTGCAGGTAAGTATCAAGTTTTTGCACCCATGCCTGTGCAATCATCTTGGCCGACCCATCAAAGTAGGGGATCTCCATCTTTCCAGCCCTGCGGTCTAACTCATAGTTGTTCCTGTGGTACGGCTTGGGCTTGCTTCTGAATTTTAATCCACAAAACTGATCTAAGGTGATTTGCCTCTGAACTGGTGCGCTTAATGAGTTGTACTCCTTGACATACTGATCACACTGATCCTCAAACTCGTCTGGGTGGTTGGGCTGTGTTGGTTCATCTACAAATGAAAGCAGGTACGGTCTATGGGTGATCCTGCTGTGTGTTTTCCCTTGTGGGGCACTTCCTCCATGGCTTTGCGCATCAGTATGATAATAGGGGACATGCTCCTACTGATGTTTATACCCTCCATGGGATCCACTAGCTTCTCTATTTGCATATTTTTCAAGACCCTTCCCTCCATGAGTCATATCCAATAGTACCTGTGAGAGCAGAGTCTGATTTGCAGATACCTTTTCTAAGGTCTCCCTCAACTCATTCTGACTTTTGCGTGATGCCTCCTGGTTTTCTTGTAATTGTGTGACCAATGTACTCTCTGTCTAGAGTATGGACTTGCGTAGTTCATGTGTCAAGGTTGCTAAGGTCTCTGGCTCACTATCCTCACCTGAACCTTCCATATCGGCCTTTGCCTCACCTGTCTATTTCCTTCTTCTGCCCATATAAATGCCACTGAACTTCTGCATGCGCTAATCCTCACAGGATGGGAGGATCATAGCTCTGATACCACTGTAATGTTCCCAAGCCAATTTTTTCGCTTGGAACACTAACTGACCATTGATTTGCTTGTTTGTGTATGTTTATTTGCAGGTTGGCCTCTTAAGTTTCGGCCTTAGGGTTTATAGTTCAGTTATGTAAGTTCAGATATGAAGACAAGCAATGAAGAGACAAGATAACACAAGATATGGAACCAACAACAAGATTTGACCTTTATTGATGTAATAAGAAAGAACCTGATACAAGAAGGATGTAGATTTGGAATAACCTCAGATAGCTCTAATATATAAGATATGAGTTGTTACAAAATGCTCCGGCAAGAAGATGCAAGCCCCCAAGGCTGTATATACAATGAAGATCAATACAAGAAGAATTCAGGTTCAAGTCCAAACCCCCTAATGGATGGCTGTGAAGACCTAGTGTTTCGACCTAGCTGAAGAAGACCTCCAAATAGCATCAAACTCCACCAAATGATAGATAGGGGCAAGTAGAAGACCTCCCTGAAGTCTCAAGCCCTGCTGCCAAGATCCACCCCTCCCTGTGCCCTCCTGAAGACTGTCAAGCTCAATATTTCGGCCCTGATGAAGGAGGCCTCCAAATACCTTGAAACTCTCTAGAATGATAGATCGGGCCACCACAAGCTACTAGGAGAAGTCTCAGGGTCAGATTTGAGGTATAATCCCTCCAAACTGAGAAGATCTGAATCACAGTTGTGCCCTCCTCTCAAGAACGTGCCAAAGCTCAAGATAATTATATGGCACGAGTAACCCTCTCAAAACACACCATATCTAATGATCAAAGCCCTGCAAGAAATACCCAGGTCCTGGAATGTCCAAAGGCCCTGTTAAGAACCTGGATCGAACTCCTCTCCAAAGAATGATGCGCTCCCTGCTGGAAAACCCTCAATAGTACGGCTTGCCGCTCTTCTGGATGGATGATGGTACCTGTGAATGCTGTAGAATGGTGTGGGTGGAGTATTGCATCCTCGAGACCAAGCTTGGAACAAGATGGGTGGAATCTTTCACCACCGAGTTGTTCTCTAGGGTTTGTATTCTCAAAACCCTCAAAACTGTGTGCTCAAGAGCCCAATAGCAAAATGCATAAAAATCCAAGATGAGTGAGAGGTGCGCCCTAGGCTTTCCTTTATACCTGCTTCTATTCTTCTGTTGAGTTAAGTTAACCCTTAGGTTCTGCTCCTAACTCAACCTCAAGTGCTCTAATCTTTTAGTGAGTTACTTTTTACTTTTTCAAGTCAACTTTAAATTATAACATTACGTTTAGCTGACTTTTCCCCAAACTGCATGAGACTATAGTCTAGTGGGGATGACTAGACTACTGAGTCTCTCCAAACCTCTTCATCAAGAGGTGGGGGACATTACAAAATATCACCAAGAATATCACCAAGAGAGAGACCAAGACCAAGAGATGACCATGCACCCTTATTCCTCCTTGAGTTGCAGTTGCAGCTGCAACTATAGCTCACCACAAGACTTGTGCACTAATTGGGTGTACAAATGAGCTAAAATGTCCTTTATTTATATTAATCTGTCTAGTGACTTTTCTGGCTGGGCCGACCTGACTTTCTGGTAATTATATTTTCTGTTTATCTTTTTCTTGTGTAGCCGACTTGTATTTCTAGAAGATAATATTCTAATATTATTTATTCTGCTAGGCCGACTTGTCTTCTAGGGTTTCTACACATTTGTTTAATGGTTCACTTGCTTTCAAAATATTCTATTCTAAGTCATAGGTTACACGTGGAGGTTAATACCTCCCGCAACTATCAAAACATCAACACTCTCTCTTAGCTATGGAGGTATTAACTAAGATGTTCTTCATGTAGTGGTCTCAAACACATCCATCCATCCATCTCACATGGCATGGGCAAGACTCATATGGTCTTGTAGACCAGTCTACAGGTAGCATCACCATAGCCACACATGATATCATATGATCAAACAGATCATGTAACAAGTATCACCATCATAGCCACACATTAGCCATCTAGCTGGCAAACACGGCCAACACTACTGGTTGGCCCTCCAGCTATAAACCTTCGATGCTACTGATCGACACTCTAACTGGGAATCATTTCCGACACTACAAGTCGGCATCTAGTTCATACAAAACTAGTAATTTGTCAACTCACACAGAATCTGACTCAAAAATTTAACACTCCCTCTTAACGAGGACGATATTCCTCTTGGCACAATCATCATCACTACTTTTGCACTTTTGCACACCTCAGTCATTGTCCTGTTGTCAATCACATATCTATATGTCATAGGAAGTTCTGCACTTTCACTGGAGTAGCATACCAGCCTTCGTTGGAGTAGCATACCAACCTGCGTTGGGGTAATATAGCAAATTGCGTTGGAGTAGCATACCAACCTGCACTGGGATAGCATACCAGTGTGCGTTGGAGTACCAACCTGCGCTGGGGTAGCATATGTTGAAATATTGTAACTGCAAAAGAGTATTCTATTGATTTATTATTTAGATCAATCCCCTTTTGTGGATTGATCATGTCGGGCATTGTAATTGACCAAATCCCCTTTCGCAGATTGGTCAAACCCTAATTGTAAAATGCAAATTAAGAAGTCGGCCCCCAGGCAAATTAAAGTGGTTCTAACCACCCAGAAAGACAAGTCGGCCCCTAGGCAAATTAAAGTGGTTCTAACCACCCAGAAAGACAAGTCGGCCCTGCCAATGAAGAGACACCTCCTTTCAACGCTTGCCAGTTTGTATAAATAAAGAAAGCCAGTGCCTCATTTGTTCACTCACTCAACTCACTCATCTAGTGCGCAAGTTTGAAGGAAGCTGCAGTTGCCAGTTGTCAGAAGAAGGAAGAGAGAGAGACGTATTGCTCAGTGTTGGATATTCTCTAGTGTTTGGTTTATTGTCTTGGCATTGTATTGGCTATCTATATTAAGGAAGTTTTTGCAGGATTTTCTTCTCCATGAGGGTTTCCTAGGATAAATGCTGTGTATCTTGTGACTATGTTTCTCTCAGTGATCCTACCTATGCTATTGTTATCTAGTAAATTGAAAAGAAACCTAATGATAGCTTAAACCTTAACATGGTATTAGAGCTAAGCTGATGAGAGCACCTTTCACTGGATAAGCAAAAAAGTCACTATTGTCGTACAAGAAAATTAGGGCTTTTTATTAGAGAGGATCTTTTGCCTAAAAACCATCTAGAAAAGAGCACCCTACCCTAGTGAAGCTTTTGGCATCTTGAGCGCACCTTTTTAGTGAATAGAATTCCCGGAAATTGAAACCCTAGTTTTCACTGGTACCAGAAAACTAGAAGTACCAGAAAACCAGGAAACCACAACCAGTACCAGAAAGCTGCAGTCCAGAATTTCGCAGGTCCAGCTTCAAGGGTCAGAAATTGGAATTTTCAGAAATTGACTATACCAACATACTCGCCTTAGTCAAACGCATCTTTTGGTGAGTTTAGTTTTCAAATCCAAGAAATTTGATTTTTCTATTATTTCTATATCCCGGAGGGCTAGGGTTCCTACTGCAAGAAAGAATGGCTATCATTATGAGGGTAGAAGATAGGCTGGAAGGATCTGGAAACTTCAAATCTTGGAAGCATAAGATGCAGATGATTCTAGACGAGAATGATCTCCTAGAACATGTTAAAGTGGGTGTACTAGAACTAGAGGAAGAAGAGCAAAAGACCCAGCAAAAGAATGAAATGAAAGCAAAGAGAATCGTGTCAGATTCAGTAAAGGATCACTTGATCCCTCATAAATCCGAACTACAAACATCAAGGCAAATGTATGAAGTACTCAACAGGCTATATGAAAGCACATACATTAGCCAGAATCTTGCCTTAAGAAATCAACTTCGTAATATGAAGATGGAAAACTTAGAATTTTTCTCATCCTATCTTATGAGAGTTTCTCAGATGAGAGATCAACTTGTAGCTATTGGAGATGTCATTAGCGACAAAGAGCTTGTAACCACAACCCTAAATGGGTTTCCAACATTTTGGATTCCGTTTGTACAAGGAGTGTGTGCAAGAAGCAAGTTACCTAAGTTTGATAAGTTATGGGTAGATTGCACACACGAAGAATCTAGACTTGCAGACCAACAAAATAGATTAATTGTTGACGAAGAGAAAGCTCTTACAGTTCAAAAGAACAAAAGAAGTTCCTTTAGAAAGAACAAGACAGAAGCTAATTTCATAAGAGTTCTAGATACGAAGAAAGATGTTTCAAAGATCAGATGTTACAACTATCAAAAGTTGGGACACTTTTCCTATGACTGTCCTCAGGGAAAAGGAAAAAGAAAGCATCAAGCACATGTGGCAGAGGAAGAGGAATCTCCTCCCTCAAAGAAAGCTGTAGTAGAAATTGAGGATTATGTGCTTTAAGTTGAAGATAGTTGATGTGAAGAAAGATAGCAAATGGTGGAGTCCGTGGAGTCTCCCCACACAAAAACAAAAGATAAGTATTCGTGTTTATTTTTAGTATCTTGTTTACTTTAATCCTATATCATTACAAGTTAGATTTTTGTGAGAATGTTAATTAACCTCATTTTATTTCAGTGTCTATGCAGATTTATCAAAGAAGAGGATAAAATATTTATTTCAGATATGATCACTCATGAGAGTGACAAAAGTATGTGTTTAGCTATGACAGTAAGGGAAAATTTGGTAATTTCNTAGCTAGAGTGAAAAAGAGTTCAAAAGTCTTATTCATGATTAGGGTTTCAGATGTGTACATGGTTGAACAATTTTTGCTTAAGAAAAGATGCGTACTACTCTGATAGAAATCATGATATAGTTTTATTTGATTACTGCTTATTGGTATTGACTGATTGCCTAAGTGATATATCTCAGAAAGCATAAGTAAGTTTACAGGTCTCGGAAGAAAGAACTTATTGGCTAAGTGACATATTGGCCAATAAGTAAGTTTACAGGTCACTCCTGTTGAGGTACTGCCGCCCTTAGATGAGGAGGGGCAATTAATACTGATACCAGAAGAGATACTGGAGGTTCGGGAGAAGAATCTAAGGAAGAGAAGCATCAAGGAATACTTAGTCAAATGGAAAGACTTATCGATTGAGGATGCCACTTGGGAGAGTGAACATGTTCTTTCTTAACTCATTTTGTCAAATGTCAACTGTGCCTCTGAACTCCATTTGAAGGCTCCTTTCTTGGTCAAATCGGTTAAGGGTGCACAAAGTTGTGAGAGATCCTTGACGAATCTCCTGTACTAGCAACAAATGCCAAGAAATCCCTTCAATTCTGTGAGGGTCTTAGGTGTGGGCCAGTCAAGTATAGCTTGGATCTTCTCTTGGTGTACTTGTACCCCCTTTACCCCAATGATGTGTCCCAAATAAAGGACTTCTGTCATTCCAAATTCACATTTGGATTCTTTTGTATACAAGAATTGATCCTCCATGATGGCTAGTATCTGTTCTGCATGTTGAATGTGCTCCTCCCAAGTTTTGCGATAGATCATTAAGTCATCAAAAAATACTAGGAGGTGCTTCCTTAACTGCTTGTTGAAGACATGATTCATGCAAGATTGAAATGTGGCTAGTGCATTAGTCAATCCAAATGGCATCACTAGGAATTCATAGTGACCGTAGTGACATATGAAAGAACTCTTGGGGACATCTTGCTCCCTCATTTTGATCTAATGATAGCCAGAGCGCAAGTCAATCTTGGTGAATTAAATAGCCTCATGGAGCTCATCCAATAGCTCATCAATCCTCATAATGGGATACCTATTTTTGATTGTCTTTTTGTACAAGGCCCTCTAATCAATGCACATGCGCATGGTCCCATCCTTCTTTTTTACTAGTACCACTGAAGATGCAAAAGGACTGGAACTTGGTCTAATGTGGCCCATGTCTAGCAGTTCTTTGATAGCCTTCTCTATTTCTTCTTTGTACTTCTTTGGGTGTCTATAGGGAGTGGTGATGACAGGTTTCGCTCCCTCTTCCAGCTCTATGATATGCTCAAACCCCCTATCTGGTGGTGCTCCTAGTGGAATAAGTCCAAACACCTTGCTATGCTTGTCAATGATTCTCTGAATCTCCGGTGAATAGTGAGCCTCTCCCTTCTTGTCCACACGTACTGATATCCTACACTCAGTAGCATATTCAATGTCCTCTCTTCTGAAAATGGCCTCCATGCACTTTGTTGTAACCACCCTAGGTGTGTTTCCTGACATGCCCATGAGAACTACCTTTTTCCCACTTTCCTCTGTGAAAGACGTCTCCATGGTCTTGTAGTTGGTGGTGATTGGTCCCAACGTACTAAGCCACTGAACCCCAAGGATGATATTTGTGTCTGGAAGGTCCATCACATAGAAGTCTTGTGCTAAATCATGCCTGCCCAATGTAAGCTTCATTCCTGGAATATACCTGTTACAGGGCATGGTGCTTCCTCTTGCTACCTCCACCTCGAATCCTTCAAATTCCACCGTGGGTATGTGCCTCCTTTGTAGTAGGGCCGAGTCAATAAAGTTGTGAGAAGCACCCCCATCAATGAGAGCTGAAACATTTTGTCCCTGCAATACCCCTCTCATCCTGAAGGTGTTGTATTTGGGTACCCCACTGATGGATGCCAATGTAGCCTTCTCATTTGTTGCAATGCCGTTACCTGTACCTTCCTTTTTTGCAGTTTCAATGGTGTTTGCTTCTATGTTTTGTAGGTGGCCGAAATCTTGATCCTTCTCATTATCGGAAGTTACCTCAATGTAATGAGCCTTGCCTCTGCCCATACACTTGTGGGATGGATCCTAAGGCTCTTTGCATGTATAGCATAGTTGCTTTCTCCTCAGTTCTCTTCTAGTGTTCTCATCCATTCTACCTCTTCCTCTGTCAAATCCCCTTGGGTCTCTTCCTCCTTGATTCATGGGAGGTCTTTGGTCTCTTCCTCCGGTATTTAGAGGTGGTCTAGGGATAAATTTAGATTTCGCTGCTGGGCCTAGATCTCTAGTCCTCCATATAGCATCCTGTAAGTTGGTAGGATTGAAAGCCTTAACCCAACCCTTTAAGGGCTCCATCAATCCCTCTGTTAAAAGCATCATGAGTCTTGACTGAGACACATCCTACACCATAACTGCTGTCCTCTGAAACTCCTCAATATACACCTCTGGTGATCCTGTCTGTCTGAGTTGGGTGAGTTCCTTGAAATGTAGCTCTGGATCCCCCTAGTCAAACCTGTCAATAAGCCTATGTGTAAGCTACTATCTGATTGTGGCCTAGTGTAGTTAACCCATGGTACCACTAGTCATGAGCTTTGCCCTCCAAGTACATGGTGGCAAACTTGATGGCATCCATCTCTCTCATTGGGTTAAGCTGCAGGTAAGTGCCAAGTTTTTGCACCCAAGCCTGTGCAGTCATCTTGGGAGATCCATCAAAATAGGGGATTTCCATTTTACCAGCCCTGCGCTCTAACTCATAGTTGTTCCTGTTGTACGACCTGGTTTTACCTTTGAGTTTAAATCCATACTATTGATCCAATGTGATTTATCTTTGGACTGCTACGCTTAGTGAGTTATATTCCTCGACATACTGCTCGAAATTGTCCTCAATTTCATCCTGGTAACTTGGCTGTGTCTGTTCATCCAAGAACGAGGGTAGATAGGGTCTATGGGTGGCCCTGCTGTGTGTCTGTCCTTGTGGTACACCTCCATGGCTCTGCCCCTCAGTGTGATAATGGGGAATGTGTTCCTGCTGATGTCTATACCCTCCATGAGATCCACTAGCCTCTCTGTTTGCATATTTTTCGGGCCCCTTTCCTCCATGAGTCAAATTCAATAATACTTGTGAGATCATATCCTGATTGGCAGTTACCTTCTCTAAGGCCTCCTTCAACTCAGTCTGATTCCTGTGCGCTGCCTCCTGGTTTTCCTGTAAGTGTATGACCAATGTACTCTCTGTCTGAAGTATAGACTGACGTAGTTCCTGTGCCAAGTTTTCTAAGACTTGTGGCTCACCGTCCTCACTTGAACCTTCCATGTCTGCCTCTAGTTCGCTTGCTTGCTTCCTACGTCCGCCCATATAGATACCACTGAACTTTTGCATGCGCTGATCCCCACTGGTTGGGAGGATGAACGCTCTGATACCACTGTAATGTTCCCTAGCTAATTTTTTGCTGGGAACACTAACTGCTCACTGTTAACTGATGTGTGTGTGTTTGCTTGCAGGTTTACTCTTGAGTTATGCCTTAGGGTTTGTAGATTCAGTTAATAAGCATATGAACATAGATCTGAAGATGCAGCATATGGAAATACAAGATATGACAAGCAACACCAGATATGGAACCAAACAACATAGATCTGACCTTTATTTAGAAAATATGAAAGAACCTGATATAATAAGCTGGCAAATCTGGAATAACATCAGATAGATCCTCTAGCTGGGATATGAGCTGCTACAAAATGCTCAAGTTAAGAAGATATAAGCCTCCCAAGGCTGAATACAAGATGAAGACCAATACAAGATGAACTAGGGTCAGGCCCAAACCCCCCTGGCTGAAGATACGTCCTCCTGGATGGCTGTGAAGGGCCAATATTTCGGCCTAGCTGCTGGAAGCCTCCAAATGGCACCAAACTTTGCAAAATGATAGATTGGGGCAAGTAGAACCCCCTCCTAAAGTCTCAAGCTGAAATGCCAAGATCTGCTCCTCCAAAACACTAAATCCTCAAGTAGAACTACACCCTCCTAAATACTGTCAAGCCCAATAATTCGGCCCTGTTGAAGTAGACCTTCAATCGCTATGAAACTCTCTAGAATGATAGATCAACCCTAGGTGAACCTCCTGGTGAAGTCTCAAGGTGAGATCTGAAGTTTTACTCCTCCAAACTGAGTAGATCTAATTCCCAATAATGCCCTCCTTCTCTCCAAATCGTGCCATTGCTCTAGGACATCAACTAACTAGTATACCTCTCTCCAAATGCACTAGAGATGATGATCAAGGCCCTGCAAAGAAAACCCAAGTGTCCAAATCTCCAAAATCCCTCTCAAGCTCCTAGATCGAATCCTCCTTCAACAATTGGTGTGCCCCCTTTGCCGGAAACCCTCCAAGTTACGCCCTATTGTTGCCTTGGATAGAAGATGGTACCTGTAGCTGAAGTAGAATGGTGTGGGTGGAGTATTGCATCCCCAAGACCAAGCTTGGAACAAGATAGGTGGATTCTTTCACCACCGAGTTGTCCTCTAGGGTTTGTATTCTCAAAACCCTCAAAACTGTTGTGCTCTAGAGCCCAAAAGCAAAATGCAATAATCATCAAAAGGTCCGTGAGAGGTGCGCCCTTGCCTTTCCTTTATACCTCCAATTTGTTTCTTTCTTGAGTTAGTTTAACCCCTAGGGTTAACTCCTAACTCATTCTTATCTGTTCTATTCTTTCATTGAGTTACTTCTTCTTTATCCAAGTCAACTTAATATTATAACGTTGGGTTTAGCTGACTTCTCCCCATAGTGTATGAGACTATAGTCTAGTGGGGATGACTAGACTACTGAGTCTCTCCAACCCTCTTCATCAAGAGGTAGGTGACATTACACTCATAGAATACATTCTGTGTGAAGATAAGATATCTTCTGCGTGAAGATGAAAGAAAGAAAGAGTATCTTCTGTGCGAAGATAAAAAGAACAAAACCTCTTTAATATGGATTGATGGAGAACCAGTCAGCGATCGTGATGCCAGATGACCAAGTGGATTATGTTGATGCCTCCTGTTATCCAGTTGATGTTGTTACCCAGTTGATGATGTTATCTAGTTGATGTTGTTACCCAATTGATGATGTTATCTAGTTGATGCTGTTACCCAATTGATGATGTTATCCAGTGGATGTTGTTGTCCAGTTGATGATGATTATCCAGTTGATGATATTGCCCATATAATGTTGTCCAGTTGATGATGATTATCTAGTTGATGATATTGCCCAGATGATATTGTTCAGTTGGTGATGACATCCAGTGACCTGTCAAAAGATAAAGAATATCCTTCTTGTTAAGAGGGAGTGAATGATGATATTGATGATGAGAAAAACTTTTGATGATTTATAGATATGCCAGTCAGTGTTCCAAACGTTGTTGATGTTGTTGCCCTCTCTCTCTCCTAATGATGTTGTAGAATACCCTTCTTGTTAAGGGGGGGTGTTGAAATATTGTAACTGCAAAGAGTATTCTATTGATTTATTATTTAGATCAATCCCCTTTTGTGGATTGATCATGTCGGGCATTGTAATTGACCAAATCCCCTTTTGCGGATTGGTCAAACCTTATGCAAATTAAGAAGTCGGCCCCCAGGCAAATTAAAGTGGTTCTAACTTCTAACCACCCAGAAAGACAAGTCGGCCCTGCCAGTGAAGAGACACCTCCTTTCAGCGCTTGCCAGTTTGTATTATTAAGGAAATCCAGTGCCTCATTTGTTCACTCACTCAACTCACTCATCTAGTGCGCAAGTTTGAAGGAAGTTGCAGTTGCTAGTTGCCGGAAGAAGGAAGAGAGAGAGGCGTATTGCTTAGTGTTGGATATTCTCTAGTGTTTGGTTTATTTTCTTGGCATTGTATTGGCTATCTATTTTAAGGAAGTTTTTTCTAGGTGTTCTTCCCCATGAGGGTTTCCCAAGATAAATGTTGTGTATCTTGTGATTGTGTTTCTCTCAGTGATCCTACCTATGCTATTGTTATTTAGTAAATTGAAAAGAAGCCTAATAATAGTTTAAACCTTAACAACATACCAACCTGCGTTGGAGTAGCATGCCAGCTTGCGTTGGAGTACCAACCTGTGCTGGGGTAGCATACCTGCCTGCGTTGGAGTACCAACCTGTGCTGGGGTAGCATACAAGCCTGTGTTGGAGTACCAACCTGTGCTGGGGTAGCATACCAACATGTGTTGGAGTACCAACCTGCGCTGGGGTAGCTCCCACTACTGGGGATCTCATCACTTCCCTCTACTGGGGAACACATCACTTCTCACTATTGGAGAAAAAAACATTTGGACCACTCCAAGCTTGTCCCTGACAGAGGCTTGGTCAACATATCTGCTATCTATTCGTCGGTAACAATATACTGGAGCAAGTGTCTCGTCACAGTCTTCTCCCTCTTGTTGGGAGAATCCTTTGGACACAAATCGGGATTTGTACATCTCTAGGCTATTTATCTGCAACATGCTTGATCTTGTAGATCAACTTGGAAGTCACCTCTTACTTCCCTTCTGATCTCTGAACCAAGGAAAATATATGTAACCCAGTCCTTCTGACTGGCTTCCTCCTCGGTCACTGTAGAAAAGTCTACTGAAGCAAGGGAATCTTCCCATAAGATCTCATATCTCCTCAAAGCCTCTGAAGCTTTGGTCTAACCTTCACAACCCATGGCATCTGTCTATCAGTTCCGGAAGACGTCTCTCTCTTCCATTTGAATTTGAAAGTCTCTGAGTCTTGATTCTCCTTCTGAAGCTTGACTCCCTCTGAGTCTGCATAATCTTCGGAGCCATCTGCTCCTCATGATATGATTCATCAATGTTGCATTATGCAAAGTTTCATGGGACCATGCTGGTCTCTTCTTGATTACTACAATGATTCTGGGTAGGCCCTTTTGGCTCTACTAACTCTTCCTGATGATCTGAAGAGTGATCAACTGCACTAGAGGGATTTGTTCGGTAATCTTTGGAGCCTTCTGCTCCTTACAATCAATCTCCATATGAGATACTATGTATCTCGGAAAAGTACCCTTCTTTGTCTTCTTCTTCTTTGGTACATGGATGTATACGGTCGTGTATACAACTTATTACCTGGATAGTCTGCTCCATGTCTCAAACTAGAGACCATCTAATATGTTGTCTCTTGCAACCGTCACTATAACTTCCCTCAGAGTTATTACCTGTGACCTGGAACATGGAGTCTTATCTTCAAGAACGAGTGTTGTTGATTTTCTTCCGAGTCTCCTTAACTCAAGATGACAAGTATTCTCTTCAACCTATCCCCTGTACTTAAGACAATATGCTTTCTAGACAAGAATCCAAGTTAGAGAATATAGTGCAAATAAACTCTAAAGTCTCAACCTTAATCAATCTAATACTTTGACTAAAGTTAGTTTCTAACTTCAACTTTGAACAGAGGTTAGTATGATAATGGTAACTTCAATAGATCAAAATACAACTAGATGTTCATAAGGTCTCAATAATGCCATAACAACTAGAGGCATATGAAAACAATCAAACCTGGAGTGTGTTGTTCCTATGAATGTGTTGGATCTGAGATCCCTCTGGATCTACGATTGTTGCTTGGACTAGAAATCTCTTCTCCTGCAATCACAGTCAAAATAGTGATACAATTTAAACATATATAAGTACATACCTCTGATAGCATCGACAGGTAGTGGCACCATCTGGTAGCAGCGACAAGCAATGACGAACCTTAAAAACTTCAAAGGTACTTCAACTTGTAATCTAAAGGTAGCTGGAGATGTTCTAGGGTAAGGAGCACTAGGACAACCAAAAATTAGTCCCAACACTTCACAAAAACTTTCACTGCAACTGGCACTGCAATTGGTGCTGAAGCTGGCACTGCAATTGGTGTTGCAACTGGCACTGCAATTGGTGCTGCAACTGACATTGCAACTGGCACTACAACTGGCACGAAGGAATTGGCACTGTAGACCTAGGGTTTTATGAGGAAACCCTAATATCTCAAATTTAAAAATTTGCAGATTTGATCAGAGGAAGAGATGCGCCCTACTTAGGCGACCTTCTCAGTGAGTTCAGTAAGTGCTCAATGAGCTTGACAATGGGGGAAATTGAGGATCTTCCTTCTAGCGGTTAGACTGTTACAAAGGAAACTTGCTCTGAAACCATGTTGAAATTTTGATATGCTCGTTTAACCATAGACAATGTCACATCATTGTCACCCAACCATAGGAATTCACATATGCCACCCACGAGCACACTAACCTTTACTTATAATAATTTCGACCAGCCTACTCCAGAACCAACAGATAAACCCTAGTTGCTAATTGCAACAACAACTCAAGACAAGTAGAGTGCTCATTCTCCAAGTGTAGCGCACAAGAGAGAGAGTCTCCATATCCACAGAACAAGTACCATACACTACTGTAGCAGCTATAGCTGCACTACTCTCTCTCTCTCAAACTTGCGCCATACTTAGCAAGAATATCACCAAGAATATCACCAAGAGAGAGACCAAGACCAAGAGATGACCATGCGCCCTTATTTCTCCTTGTAGCTTGTTGCCGTCCTTATACACACCTACAAGTGTGGAGAAGTCTCCAACTCACTTGGTGTGTCCTTGGAGGCACAAGCCTAATTCTAGACCCACTGTCACCTTGATCTAGACTTCTTTCGTCTAGGCTCCCTCCTAGGGAAGCCAAGGGGGTTAGACCCTATTAAACGATGTGAAGTTTTGATTAATGATCTAGGAGTTAATTAAGTTATCAATTAGGGAGACCCAACCCAATGACAAGCAAACGATGCAAAAATGCAATTCTTTTAATGACATGCAAACCTTTTCTTTTACAAGACAACAAATAGACCAGTGCCTAAATATAACCAAAATTCACTTAATGAGATATGCACACGAAAGGTATTTTTGTGACTTGAAATAAAGTATGGAATATCTACACCATGAATCAAACAATGAAAATGACTTTTTACTTAAGACAATTATTTCCCAAAGAATAAAGAATACTTGTAACCAAAAATAAAGAATGCTTTAGTAAATGTAATATCCACAATTAAAGAGTTTGCTGAAAAGTAAATTGCTTGGAAAGTAAAACGCTTGAAATGAAAATAGCAAAACTTGGAATGCAAATGTTGTGAAAAGTGTGTAGGTTGATTTTAGTAAGTTTTTAGGTCTCTCTTGAGCTTAAGTGGATTAAATGTGAATTGTAGCAATCCTAAGCTATGTGACTACCCCAAGTCCTTATCCCTTCAACCAAGAGGAAGTGTTGGGTGATCAATAAGAACAACAAGGTTCTTCCCTAGCTCCACAACTCAAATCCAGAGTGCTTGGGCGCTCAACAAGGAGGACACATAGTGCCGTGAAACCATCCCCGGCTTCAACCCCTTCTAGCCTCCCAAGTCACCCTATTTTGATGGTTAAAACAATAATAGATTGGGTGCCTAATTAATCTAGCTACACAGTCCTTTGCCCTTTCTTAGTTACCCAAGATCCACAAAGTGGCAAGGGGAGGGAATACGGGGCACCAATTTGATTACTTTGCAATAAAATGAAACTAAACTAGCCGTCACAATATTGTAAGGTTGGCAAAGCCAAACACTATGCAAGGTGTGGGCACAATTAATTGAATGAAATAACTCGAAAATAAATAACAACAATCACTAGCCACCCAACTTTGCCTTACGGACAAAGGTGGACAAAAATAAATTGATTGAGCAACCTCACAACTATGGCACAATGTGGAGGACAAGCATACCGATTTTGTGCCAAGGTGGGTGAAAGAAAATAACTTGAATGAAATAAGCTACACTAGCCACACAACCTTCTCTTTGTGGGAGAAGTGGGGCAAACAATGTTAAGTAAAAACAAAAAATTAAACTCTAAACTAGCCTTCACGATATTGTATGGATGGCAAAGCCAAGCACTATGAAAGGTGTGGGCAATATGTTACAACTAAATTACAATTTTCAGATTTGGAAATTAAAATTGAGAATGCAAGCCCAAGAGACTCTCTTGGGCTGCTTACAATGCTTTAGAAAGTAAGAGGGGGAAAGGGGTTTGTCACAACAACTCTTGGATGTTTCCTTGAGTTTTTTTGGGCAAAAAATGAGCAGCACCTCCCCTTAACTTGGCAAAACCTGCATAAAACAAGAAGCTTTGCTCCCCAAAAAATGCTAAAAATGATTTGGAAATAGTTAATTTCTGTTAGTACATAAAACATAAATTATTATGTAAAATTATGAACATGAAAATGAAGATTAGATGACAATATTAGACAAGAATAATGCTTGAAAGTAAGAGAATAACTCCACAAATCAAATTCCAAAACAAGTGACTTGAACTCCAACTAACCTTCAGTAAGCTTCAACCATTAGTCTCTAGTGTTTCCACAAACTTTCAATAACCAATACAATAGGAGGAGATTCTCTTCTATAGAGTCCAAGCTCAAAACCTCCTCAAATAAAATAATTATGTCCATGTTGTTAATGTTTATGCCATTATTATAGTTCTTTGCATTTCAATAGATAAGAGCATAATAAGAACAAGATCACTGAGAAATACACATTCACAAGAGACACATCATTTATGCTGGGAAACCCTCTAGGGGAAGAAAACCCA
>JZKD02S2136430.1:213383-224373 GCA_000966675.3 Picea glauca
GGGTGCGGAAATTTCGTTTACAAAATTTTGTGTTGGAGGCATAAAATGCCCAGTAGAACCAAACTGTCTTCAACATACTTGCATCTGATGATGCACATCTTCATGGCACATGGGTTGACCCCCTAGCTGAATAGGCGGTCAACAGAACCCACAATCATTCACTGTGACAATCAGAGCTGTATAAATCTCACTGAGAATCCAGTGTTTCATGACAGATCGAAACACATTGAGATGAGATATCACTATGTCCGGGACATGGTTCAGAAGAACGTTCTCAGCATTCAGTATGTTCCGACGGCAGAACAGACGACATATATTTTTAGCAAGCCACTGTCCCTGACAAAGTTTGTATACTTTCGTGACAAGCTTGGTGTAGCTGAGAATGCCTCTCTTGCTGAGAGGGAGTGTTGAATTTAAAGCAGTTGCAAGAGCCATTCTCCAGGAGGATGGCAAAGACCCTAGCTGAGATCTAGGGCCCCCAGTGCACTCTTGGGGTTCTTGGTCTGGGACCAAACAGTCAGTGCCATGGCAGAATACCCTTGTTAGGGCCCCCAATAGATAACTGGGGTTCTTGGTTTGGGACCAAGCACAAAAGACCCTTGTTAGGGCCCCCAGTAGATAACTGGGGTTTTTGGTCTGGGACCAAGCAGAAAAGACCCTTGTTAGGGCCCCTAGTAGATAACTGGGGTTCTTGGTCTGGGATCAAGCAGTAAAGACGCTTGAGAGGGCCCCCAGTATATGACTGGGGTTCTTGGTCTGGGACCAAGCAGGTAAAGTCCCTAGATAGGTCTAGGGCCCCTGGACATGTTCCAGGGTACCCATGCCTGGGGCATGGGTTGATCCTTGGTCTTGTACCTTGGTGGATAAGACCCCAGAAATGTTCTGGGGCAATCTGGTCCTTGATCAGGTGTTTGTTGGTGTATGACCTTCTTTGAAGGTGGGCATGACCACATGAGGGATGTATCCCATATGCAGTGATGATAAAGTTAAAAAGGTCACCTTGAGAATTATATGGACATGTGTAAACCTCTCCTAAACTCTCCACCCTTGGTTTTGTTGGGCTTGAGTTTGTCTGGGGTTTGGTTGTATTTTTTAGGGGTTAATACGAGAAATAAATAATCAATAGAAATTGAAAATATATTTCATTAATATTTATATTAATTAAATATATTATTTTTGTTATTATTTCTTTTATTTTACCCTCACCCAAAAGTATAAATAAAGACCCCTCCCTCTTCTTTTCGACACCAATTATTCCTCTCTCTTCTAAGTGTGACGGATTGCTCTGTGCAACAGTTCGGCCTCCCTCAACAGTTCGATCTCCTAAATCAGCTCGGCCTCCATGCTATAGTCAACGGCTCCCTTCCTTTGTGGCAGTCTTGTTTCAGTTTCTTGCTGATTGTTTTTTCTGCTGTTATGTAAGTGGGGGTAAGAGCCGTTCCACTGTTGAGAACACATGTGGTGCTGCCCTAGGTGAATGCTACCAGCCTGTCATTTTTCCATAGACAAAAAACCCTCTTCAAGCAAGTGGTCGTCCCCCATCTGAGCTTCTTATGAAGGCCACGACATCCTTAGTAAGGTGGATGGACTATCCTTGAGGCAGCCGTCCCTTCTCCTGGTTGCTCTTCTTATGCATGAGGGTTTGTTGGATGTTTTTCAGAGTACTTGTGTGCAGTTCTGGTTGGGGTTTTTAAACAGTCCTATAATTCTCTTGGCAAGAGATCTCACCCATGAGGTAGATCCATGAACTTGGACTTTTTCTGAGCATTTATTTCAGAGACTCTTCATCTCTTATGTGTGGCATGAACTCCTTCAATGATCAGAGGTAAGACTTCAAGGTAAGATCCATCTATTTAGATCTGTATGTTGATTCTGAAGGTTATCATTGTTTAGATCTGCATGTTATTTAATTCTGAAGCTTAGATCTGTATGTTCTTTGAATCTGAAGTTTGCCTTTAGCTTTAGATCTATATCAGATCTATTAATTAGATTTGTTCCTTCTTTTAGATCTATATCAGATCTATTATTTAGATCTGTTCTTGAGTTTAGATCTGTATAAGATCCAGTGATTGAATATATTCTTTAGCTTAAGTCTATATCAAAACTAGTTTCTGTTTTGATAATCTTATGATTTTGCTTACTAAGAAATAGATCACTGGTTGAATTGAATTATTGTCAGATCAGATCTGAATGTTGTGCACACTCAGAAATTGGTTAAAATTCAAATCTAATTGTTGTTCTTCCTTTGATTTGTATTTCTGAGTTCAACAGTTCAGTATTATATTTAGTTTACTGTTCTAAAGATTTGATTTAGTTGTTATATCTAACTGAATTTTAAAAGACAATATTTGTTCTGCTTTACTTCCCTAATTCTAACAACTAGATACAAATAAATGAAAGAAACAACTATCTACAAAGGTACAATACAACAATGAAGATACAAACTATACAAATTATACAAGCAAAGAAACTAACCAAGCAACTAAGTTGTAAATGATTTGAATGTGCAGGTAAAAGAGATATTGCTCACAAGAAAATACAACCAGAACACATAAGCCAACTATCCCAAACAAGAGTGCCTCCAAGGGATGCGCAACTCAAGGGGAAGCCTTCAATGGCAAACACAACGACAAGCTCCAAGCAATGAAGAAGCCTCCAAAGGATGCACAACTTCAAGGAAGGAGATCAATCACATAAAGATTAAACTTAACTCAATATTAAAGCATGAAAAAAAAGGCCTCCAAGGGCTAAAGCGCAACTTCTAAACCACTTAGTCCAATCCACAAATACTTGAAGTAACTTGCATAAAAGATGTAAATTTAAAGTGCTTGCAAATGTGTACTAAAGCATAAACCAAAAGATGTACCCAATTAGATGCCCAAGGTTAAGTGGATTGATTTTAGGATTAGTCAAGTTATTAAGTTAGAAGTGAATTCTAGACTAAGTGACAACCCAAAAATTCCCCCCGCTTGTACCAAAAGAGTTGCTGGGTGCTCAATAAGTGAGGCAAACAAGGCCACACCCTAGCTCCACAGGTCAACCCAGGAATAGAAGTACTCCACAGGGTGGATGCCAAGTGCCGTGAGATCGTCTCCAATCTAGCACCCCCCGCTTCTTTCTTAAATCCCCTTTTTGTTGGAAAAGTTGGGACAGTAAAAGGTGACCTATTAAGCTAGTTTGATTTTAGGCCCTATGAGACTAAGGTAAATTGAATTAAGTTAGTTAGATTAAATTAAGTTAAGGTGATTGCAATGTAGTGTCAGTGTAAGGAGTGCTTGCAAGATAAATAAAGTACTTGGAAGATGCACTTGAAAAGTAAATTACTAGAAGTAAATTGCAAGAGAACTTAGGTGCTTGAAGTAATACACAAGTTTAAACAATGCTCATGAGATTGCAAGACATAAAAGTAAAAGTACTTGTCAAGATTAAACCATTAAGCAATGTAATTGAAAATTAAATGACTTGCAAGAAAATAAAATACTTGGAAAGGTAAATTGCAAGAAATGAAATGTGCTTGAAAGTAAAATGACCAAATTAAAAATAACTAGCAATGAATAATAGAAAACAAGATGAACAAATTAAACCATTATGCCTCCATGGGCCTAAACTAACACATGATTACTTCTTAGATTAGATTTACTTTAGATTATTAAGCATGTGAAAGAAAACAAAGCATGCACTAATCTAGCCTTACAATTTTGGGGGTTGGCAAGGCCAAACACACTCCAAGTTGCAGGCAAACAATGATGAAAGTAAAAACTTGAAACTAAACTAAACTAAACAACCTCAAGCAAGTGCACAAGATGGAGGACAAAGCCTTTCGGTTTTGTGCACAAGTGGGTGCAAGAACTTGAAAAGAAAAACTTGAAGTAAAGCCTAGCCTCTCAACCTTGTCCTAATGACAAGTGGGGCAAACAAATTAAAGTAAATTGTAGAAAATAAATTCTACTTCCTAGCCTTATGGTTTTGGGGGTTGGCTGGGCCAAACACTCACCAAGATGTAGGCAAACAATTAAATAAAAATGTAGAAAATTAAATACAAAAGAATCAAAAACCCAAAGACCTAGTTTTTACATTTTTTTATCAAAAATTATTAAAATTACCATTAACTAGGTAATTTAAAAAAAAAAAAAAAAAAACTATCTAGGCTCGCCGGAATTCCACAAAAATTTAGGAGATGTCTTGCATGGTCATTTACAACATTCCTAGATACTAGCTACCAGAGGGATAGACCATTAGAACACGTTTTACCACTTTGGAGGAATTCTTTGTGGGAGTGAAAAACTCAAGGGAAATTAATAAGGGCTGGTTAAGCCAAATTAATAACCTGAGGAAAAAAAACACTCAGTGAAAGGGACTCCTCTAATGATGAATTCCTAAGGTAGTTGATCTAACTATGATGCATGCAGATCCATTACATTATAATCCCACACAGGGGCACACACATTGACACATCCATCTCATGGGCATCCTTACCCCACACAGGGGCACACAACATTCCATCTCAGTCTCAGAGAGGAATGACACACCCATCACATGAGCACACCCAGCTCATGGGCTCTCTCACAGGCTGACTTTCTTAGTCTGTGTCCTGGAGGATGTCTCACGAAGCTGGAATCATCAACACTCCCTCTCATCTAGGGAAGCATTCTCCACCAGGACAAGTCTCTCACGAAAGTACTCTAACTTCGTCTTGGCAAGCAGTTTGGTGAAGATATCTGGAATCTGCTCATGTGTAGGAAGGTACTGTGTGTGTACTACTTTCCTCTGCACCATGTCTTTGATATAATGATATTTTATCTCAATGTGTTTCGACCTATCGTGAAACATAGGATTCTCAGAGAGCTTCACACAACTCCTATTATCACAATGAATAATGGTAGGATCCATCTCTTGATCAAATAAATCTATTAGGAGCTTGCGAAGCCACATCGCTTCGCCGACTGCCACACTCAATGCTATATTCTTTGCTTCTGCGGTACTCAAGGCCACAAAGCTTTGTTTTCTGCTGCACCAGGAAACCATGGCAGACCCCAAGGTAAAACAACAACTGAATGTGCTCTTCCAGTCCACTGCACTCCCTGCCCAATCTGCAACGGCATATCCCTGCAAACTTAAGTCTACATTGGAGGCATATATCAGGCCATATCCAACAGTGCCTCGTAGATATCTCAATACAGGCTTCCCTGCTATCCAGTGAGTCTGTCTCGGTTGACTCATGAACTGACTCAGTACATTCACTGCATTGCATATATTGGGTCTGGTGTTAACCAGATACATCAATGATCCAATCAGTTATCGGTACAAATGTGGATCAATCTCGCCTGAATCAGTAGAAGCATCATTCATTTTCTTCAAATCTATCACCATCGGTGTAGGCATTGATTTGCACTCTGTCATACCAAACTTATTCAATATTTTCATTGTATATTTTCCTTGATTCAGGAAAATCTCATCGGTCCTCTGCCATACTTCTAGTCCTAGGAAGTAGTGCATCATACCTAGATCCTTCATTTCGAATGAAGAAGTCAATGCTTGCTTGCATTTAGCAATAAGTCTTTTTGAACCGGTGAGGAATAAGTCATCCACATACATGATCAAGATTAGGCACTTGTTACCAACAATATGATAATATAGGTTTGGATTGACAACACTCTTCTCGAAGCCCAAACTCATCAAGAATCCATCCATTTTCTCATACCAAGCACGAGGTGCTTGCTTTGGTCCATACAGGGCTTTCTTCATCCTGCACACATGAGATTTATCGTCGTGTATCATGAATCCTTCTGGCTGCTCGATATAAACTTCTTCCTCAATCTCACCATTGAGAAACACTGTCTTTGCATTCATCTGATGTAGTTTCCAACCCATGGATGCAACTAGTGCAATGATAGTACAGATGGAAGTGTATCGGGCTACTGGAGCAAATGTCTCATCATAGTCAACTCCCTCTACTTGTGAGAATCTTCTGGTTACAAATCTTGCTTTGTATTTCTCGACACTTCAATCAGTTGCATGCTTGATCTTATAGATCCACTTGGAAGTCACTACAGACTTCCCTTCTGGTCTCGAAACAATATCCCATACATCATTCTTCAAGATGGAATGATATTCTTCTATCATGGCATCTTGACATGCTCACCTTTCGCTTCTCCATGACAAGAAGGCTCAGAATCAATGATGGCGCTCATAGCTGAAAACATAGCTTGAAAATCACTTTGGTCTCTTGTGCTCTCAGAATATGGCTCGAGGAGTTGTATGTCCTTCTTCCTCTTGCGGAGTTTGTCGATCCCAGGAAGGCCTTTTATGGCCTTCCGCAATGTCTCTGAAAATATCAACTGAAGCAACTGGATCGGTTGAATCAATGGCTATCTCCCTTTGTACTGCTGAAGGGGAGAAGGTATTGTCTCTTCCTTCTTCTCAAATAGTTTGACTCCCTCTGAAGTCTGAAGGATAGACATCTTCCTTTTTCTGAGTTGCTAACCTGGAGATATTTCATGTCTTCTCAGGTCCTTTATTGACTCTATAGTAATGTTATCCCATAGCCTACGGATAACTAAGGGGATTATGTCTCGAGGCCCACAGGTCCTAGACATGGAGTACCGAGAGCCATATTGACTTGAGCTTGGCCCTAGAGGGCCCATCCTTCTTCTTCTTCAGCGCCTCCACCTTGTCAGCAGCAACAACATCCATCCCATCGGCCTGGTCCTTCAACAATAGTGGGTCTTTCTCCATGAGGTAATGAGTCTGGGTATCATGGTATGTGTCACTCTGATTCTCAAAACATTTGAATATGTGCATTTAATTCTTTTTACTTCTAACGTGTGCTTGGACCTTATGCCTTTCCACTTGTCCACACCTAGGGGGAATGACATGATGCCCTAGTAAGCTAGTTCCCATAGGGTTTGAGTTGCCACTGGGGGGGTTCATTAAGGTCATTGTCCATTCCCACCATACTTACCACTTTTCATCTTTTTCCCTCTCATCCATTCCATACACTGGTTCAGGCATTGGGTTTGCCAAGCTAGCAAAGGGTTGTACTTTACCTTGTGGGAAGAAGGGGCTAAAGGCCCAGAGGTAAACGTAGCTGGCAAAAGATAAAAGCCAAAAGAATGAAACCTTCAGATGCTTCACCCAGGGATCCTCGAGAAAGCAATGAAAGGCTTCTCTACAAGAAACAGAGGGACCCGTAAAAATAATAAAATCAAGGCCTAGTTGGAGGATAGGGGGTTTCATCACGAGCCAACCTATTAGGTCCATGGGCATGTAGCGGTATGACACTACCATTCAGCTGGTCACCACGCCAGGGTAGTGGCTCTGGGTGGCATAGCCAAGAGAAAGGGGGTCTCATCACGAGCCAACCTTCTCATCTTCGTGAAATGCTTGTGGGTAACATTGTCACCACTTGTCACTACGCCAGGGAAGTGTCCCCTAACTAGTCTCTTGAAAGAAAAATAAATAAGATAAAAAGATAAAAGGCATGAATGGGCTTGAAAACATTTGTATCCATGACAAGGTGCAACTCACCCTCTTCAGAGGCATCCACAGGTAAGCCATATATTCCCTTGCCATCACTGCACCCATTCCCCGTACATCCCTTACCACCTCATCCACTTACATGGCCTGGTTTTTTCTTCACCTGGAAGTAATCCACATCCAATGAGAACTAGCCCAATAGGACATCCTAGCGTCCCCTCCAATCCTGGCTTGTAGAATAGCATAACGTCTTTGAGCACTTGTTTGAGAAAGGGGGTTTCATGCACATGTTTAATTAACTTGATTATTAGATGTGATTGACATTGCTATGATCCTTGTGACTTATGAGCCCATGGAGGGCGTTCTTGTTGTTGTTGCAGGGTCACACCTGACGGACAGGTACACATGGGGAGATGATTAGTTCGGACCTCCATAGGGCTAAAAGCCCACCAGATAGATGCTGAGACCCCAACCAAGGGCAAAGGCAGATCAAAGGTTTGCACCGGAGAGAGAGGAGGACGTTCCACCAGAGACAACCCGATAGGCCTAGACCCAGGTGGGTCTTGCCTTTCTCACTATGATGTAGGCCTTGGAAGGCCCATGACGTCACCCATGTGACCCATGACGTCCCTAGTGTTTTGGACACTTTGGAGGAAGTTGTGTGCCAAGTGGCACATGTGGTATGATCCAGAGGCCCAAGGAGGCCTAACATTTTTCTCCTGGAGGCCAACGTTGCCCTAAGAAGGCCCAACATCACCCTAAAAGGGCATGACGTCACCTTTTCTGCTTGATTTAAGGTTTATTTATGTCATTTAATGTAAAAACTGGATATTACATGTAACTGGGCATGTCGGCCTTTTTTGACCTAATTCTGGTCATTGAAACTGTATAAATAAGGGTTTTGGCCCTTGTATTTTTCAAGATATTTCACTCACACTTGGTGAGGTCTGAAATTTGCGCCCTACTTAGGGTTTATTGGCTGAAATTTTAGGCGCACTTGTTGAAGGAGGCTAATTTTGGACTATTTTGGCAATTTTCTTGGTGGAAGTGTTCAACTAGGGTTTTTGCTTCATGATTCTTGATGAATGTAAGTAAGATTTCTGCAATTCTTCTTCATTGAATGGTTATGGTCATGTTTATCTTGCATTTCCATTAAGATTATGAAATTGCTAGCTTAAAACCCTAGGAAGCCAAGCATATGTTATTGTCCTTGCTTTAAAAGCTTTCACCTACTAGATTTTACCAGGAAGCCGATTTTTCTTGAAGTTTTTTTGCTAAGGGCCTTGCCATTGCAACAACCCAACACTTTTGCTTCATCCAAGCCATCATTTGCTTCATCTTTGAGCTAAAGGAGGAAAACTACGAAGGCCTAGGGTTACCTACACCTTAGTAGCTATTTTCCCCCAGGGTTTGGTAGTTGAAGCCTTCGGTTACCGACACTTCAACTATCAACCTCTCTTGTCTTTGGCTCTCATACTATAATCTTTTCCTTCAACATTTGCTGCCACCTAATAGACTCCATTTTCCCTAAATGCACTAATCTAAGACTTGCTATTGAGTGATTGACCAAAACAACTATCAAAACCTACACCTTAAGCCTTCTACTAACCACTTCTAACATTAGAATAGCCTAATCTACTAACTTTGTTGCTGCTGTTACTAAAGTAAGATACAACCATATTTTGCAACACTAAAAGCATCTAAAAGCAATTGAAAAAGTTGATTAATGCATTGCCTTACTTGCTTTTGACAAATGCTAGTATTTTGATGTTAATAAGAGATTATTCTTGGTCATTTTGAAGCCACTTTAAGGCAATTGTTGTGAAGTTATTGTCTTATAAATATTGCTGCTACAAAATTCTGTTCGCTTCACCATTATATCAGCTATTGCTTTTATTGATAAAGTTCGTGGTTTTATGAACTACTAACAACAAGTTGTACTTGCAAAAGACATATTTTCTTGATGGTTTGTTCCAAGCAGGTACATCTTGATATTTCACTACATTGGTTAAAACCCTGTGACTTTCTGATCAATGGTGACTTGTGAGAGGGGAATTTTTCATAGACATCTTAACCTTTCTTTCTCAAACCCCCAATTCATCGGGGACGTCTCCCTTGGGCCATCAACCCTAAATAGAAAGTGGCATCCTATTGAGGTGACAACGATAGGATAACCTCCAATTACACCAATTTGATTTCCGTTAACCTTTCCTTTAATCAAAGTACAAATTGTGCGATAACAAGTACTTTGTTGATCTCAGTACTAGGATAATAACCAAGATGGCCTCCCATAGGGATAACAACCAAAATGGCCTCGTGTACTAGAATAATAATCAATCAAGAAAAGTTGGACTTCTGTACCAGGGATAATGGTCCAAGTCATGAGGGCTCCCACACCCGGGATAATTTCATTATCAAAATGCAAGCAATTACAGAGTAATGTTTAAAATCAAATAAGGAATGTAGTACAACAACTTACCCTAGTCTACAATCATGCTCAATCTTGCATTTGGTTTTCCTGAGAAAGGTTCGAGGACGTAATCCTCATCTCTCATGTCTTCATCTTTTTGAGGTGGGTTTGGATCAATGTCAGCGGTGGAAGCATATTGTCTTCCTTTCTTTCTGGTAGGACAATTTCTCGCAAAGTGTCCATACTTGTCACATCTGAAGCACTAGATCTTTGACATGTCTTTTCTCTGATCATGACTTGAAGCTGATGAAGTCTTCTCATCTTTTAATGTTTTCCTGAAGTTTCTTTTAAATCTTCCTCCTTTCTTTGTATGAAGTGCAAGAGCATGATTGTCATCATGAGGGGAGTCTTCCGCTCTAGCTGTAAGTCTGATTTCTTCTTGGGTACAGTTTGTCCACAGACGATCAAAAGTAGGTAGTTTTTCTCTTCCATTGATACTTTGAAGAAATGGTTCCCAATTTTTTGGAATATTATTGAGAGTGGTCAATACAAGTTCTCTGTCAGATATGATTTCTCCAATAGAACATAGTTGATCTCTGATCTCTGACATCTTCATAAAGAAGGCAACAACAGTGTCACCTTTTGTCATCTTGATATTTTGAAGCTGACTCTTCAATGTAAGAGCTCTGAGGGTGTTGTCACTCTCAAACATATTCTTCAATGCTTCATACATTTCATAAGTTGTCTTCAGGTTGGAAATACAAGGCAAAAGATGATCTCTTACTAAGTAGATGATTATCTTCCTTCTCTTCATAGGTAGTTGTCTCTGGTAAAGCTTTTTGTATTGTCCACAATAGATCTTCCTCTTCAAGAGTGATCTGAAGTCTTGACTTCTAGGAACGAAAGTTGCTTGATCCATCAAGCCTATCTTCCACCAAGGTTCTATTCTTCATATTTTAGATTTTTCTCAAACCCTTGCCAACTGGGCTAGAATGTTAATGTTTATGCCATTATTATAGTTCTTTGCATTTCAATAGATAAGAGCATCATAAGAACAAGATCACTGAGAAATACACATTCACAAGAGACACAACATTTATCCTG
>JZKD02S2136430.1:276510-319961 GCA_000966675.3 Picea glauca
CACCTTTTCCAACTGGCTCAAAACAGTTTTCTGACATTTTGGCAATTTACTATTTTTAGCAGTTTTTCGGGTCCTGAACTTCTGGAGCCGTTTTGAGGCCCTAAACGACGTTTTTACAAAATTATACATGTGTTCACATCGTTTTGTCATCTTTCCTGATGGATGCATCTCTACTTGGTTTGAACTTTCTCACTGATTTACCTCTACCTTTGGGCATTTGGATAATCCTTACGAACATCTTAAGAGGTTTAATCAATTACGCATAAAGGATAATGAGAGCATTCTTACTCTTAATCTTCAGTTCATCAAGTTATACAATTTGATTCCTACTCACATTCGCCCTACCAACATGGATGCCCTATTCCATTACTACGAACTTCTACCTCCTCTTTACCGATGGCGATTGGAAGAAAAGAACATTCAAAACCTAGAGCTAGCTTTATCCACTTGCCTCGACTTCGAAGAGAAAATACGAAGAACAAGCTACTCATTTGGCATTTATGATTCGCACAAGGATCTATCTTCTTTAATCCCTGTCATTAAGAGCTTACAAGATCACATGTTCTTTCTCGAGTCTCAATCTTCAAATCGTGTTGGGAGTATCTCTTAGGAGCCCTCTCTCTTAGGGTCTATTTATGATGAATTCACTTCTTAGGGTCAAGAGCTGGGATGTGAAGAGGATCATGACTATATCATGATGCTTGATGACCAATCCACTTCTCACACCCTTCTTAAACCTCATAAAGAAACTCAACCCCAAAATCATCGTTCATCTCAAGCTTCTTATCTGCACGCATACGATGGAAATTTTGATTATGCAAATGAAGAAATCAATTTTAAATTTTAATTATGTCAAACTAATTTATGATACATTTGTATTCGATGATGATGCTAATGAATGGTCAAATGATGTAGACCAGCATGACTTTAATGATGGAGGAGTCCTCTTTTGAAGATATCTATGAATTCAATCAAGATTTTAATTTGTATAAAACTTTTGCTAACCCTTTGTTTCAATCAAAAAAGGTTAAGGAACTTGACACCATCGAGCATGTCCTTCCTAGGTACAATTTTTATTTTAATGATAATGATTATTGTAGGGACATTCATATGTTTTTTAATCCATGTTATGAATCTTCCTTGCATCATGACAATCATGTTCCTGATAGAAAGGTCCCCAGAGGTGATATTAGTTCGTTTGATGAATTCATGAATCATCCATTTAAGGTACAAACCCTAAACCCTAAATCTAATTCAATAAATACCTTCATCATTACTGGCAAAGCATTTGTTGGTTGGCATGTCTTGGAGATCGGTGATCGCTTATTTTGGGTATTGATTACTCATTTCTCCGCACAATACGCATCTGTTGGTTGGCATTTTGGTAGTTCCCTCACACACGAATTTTTCAAACTCATAAGACCCGAATGCAAAGCAAGTGACACATTCCTTTACGCTAAATTTCATCCAACCTGAGTCCAAGCTAATGGTTTCTTTCCTCTGTAAATAAATAAACAAAATAATAATAATAATAATAAAATTTCGAGAAGGGCTAGATTAGTTTTTGGTCGATTTCGCATTTACTTAGTTTATTTTCTCGCTTTTTATTTCTTTCTCTTTCTTTTTCGTTTTGCCTTTTTAATGGTCAGAAGTGATGGAGCAATGATTGTTGATATTAAAAGGCAGGTTATTTGTATATTTTTAATTGATTGACCAAATGTGTTTTGGTGGACAACAAACTTATAGGTGAACTAAGTTTCCTTCCTTTGTCATGATTCCTCGCTTGTCTACCATTCACTTGCTACGTGGGACATCATCGCTCATCACATTCGTTAGTCCTATCCACATCTTCCTTATTTCCCTTTCTCTGTCCCCTTCATTTTGAGATGCCTCCAGCATACACGTTGTGGATGCTCAGTGTTAAACTTGGGTCTTCCCTCAACGCGCATCCACGACAATTTTCTAGCCTCGTAATCATATTGTCAAGTTTCAAAGAGTTGTCCCTTTGGGTTATACAACATGACCAAACCCCCTCATACTTACCACTTTCCATGAGTTATTCCACGAACTCCTGATCCATGAATCCCTTGACCTCCATCGTGTCTCCCCCTGTTGTATAACCTGGTCCACCTAACCCTATCAACCCTTCCTTATCCCACATCGAGTCACCCTCAATCCTACCATTACCCTTCCCTTCCCCTTTCCTTGCAAAAAACCAAGAGTCATAAGTTATTGTTTAAAGCCTGCATGCCACTATAAGCGACGCGCATCTGTTGGTTGGCAATTGTTGATGACAATTTTTGTCAACGAGACTTAGTCGGCAAAGCATTTTCAGGCACCCTCTCTAGTCATACTACTTGCACAAAGTTTCTCTTTTTCTCATTAAATATTGGTGCATTGTTCTTGCTTGCGCAAAGTCTCCCATGCTTTTGCTGAGTAGCAACAACTAAGCGGGAGTATTTTATGATTATGGAAAAGTATTAGTGATGATCGTTGGTCGATATACAAGTTACAGTTCACTTGGATGAAGGCATTCCATACAAGGATAAAGCGGGAGGAATTATTAGCCCTTATAACTGAACATATCAAGAGAAACATCTTACGTATAGGTCCTCACTTTTACATACAGAAAGTCGGTATAACAAAAGGCAATGTCCTTTCCTCTTTGCTTTGTTCATTTTACTTTGGACATCTTGATAGAAATAGGATTTTACCTTTGCATAAAGAAAAGAAACATATAATTGATTTCCCAGAGAAAACATTTACAAATTGTAAACTCAATGGAGATCTTTCAAGTAGTAAGGTACTGAGCCAATCTTGTTTGGGAGGAGATGTTGGTACATGCTTCTTTGAGGAAAAGGATACAATTTCTCGTATTTCTACAAGGCATTCACAAAGCATGAGAATTGCAAAAGAGACTTTGGATATAGGTTTGACTGGTTGTTCTAGAGATATACTCAAGTACTGTTGTTGTAATAACCTAAATGAGAATGAGATTAGACATTCTCAGTCTGTTTCACCAAAGTCCATATTACTAAGGTTGATTGACGACTCACTCTTCATATCTATATAAAAGAAGGAAGCATTTTATTTTATTGCAGCTATGCAAAACGATTTTGAAGATTATAATTGTTATACAAATGAGCAGAAGACCTCTCTTAATTTTGACACGAAGCTCTAAGGGAGGAATTTGGCAAACAACATTTATGAGATTGAGGATGGTTCTTGCTTTATGCAATGGAGTGGTTTACTGATCAACTGCCATACACTGGAGATCCAAGCAAATTATACGAGGTATTGTGGCACTCATATCAGTTCAACAATCATTGTTTTGAGGCAGAAAAACCTAGGCTATCATATGATGGTGAAACTGTGTCAATTCATGCGGCCAAAGTGTCATCCCATATTCTATGATTCCAATATTAACTCACCAACAACTGTACGGTTGAATGCCTACCAAGCATTTTTTCTTTGTGCAATGAAATTCCATGTGTATGTGTGCTCAATGCCATATGTTGGTGCTTGTAGTCCAAGTTTTTGGTGTGTATACAGAGCCGGATTTGTCACTTCCATGGCAGCGAAAGCGTCAATTTAGCTCGAATAGTAGTGGGGTTATTATTGATAGACGTGGAGTGCTGACCAATGCCCATTCTGTAAAGCATCATACACAAGTGAAGCTCAAAGAAACAAGGATCAGATACAAGTATTTGGCTATTGTGCTTGTGATTGGTATTGAATGTGATATTGCGATCTCTAGTGCAATTTGGAACCCTGCCCACTTTGCAGGATGTTGTCACTATTGTGGGTTGTCCAATCGGTGGCGACACAATCTCCGTGACTAGTGGAATTGTATCACGCATTCAAGTTCTTTCATACGTGCATGGAGCCACAAAGCTTCTAGGAGTGCAGATTGATGTTGCTATAAATGTTGGAGATTCTAGGGGTCCTTCTTTTCAATGACAAGGGCCAACCTGGATTAAGTCTTGAAAAAAGTTGAGAATAATCTTGGGATTCTCTTTTTGAAACGATCCTTCGGTGCATACCTGAACCGACTATTGATCCTGATAGTTCTTTGCAGATGATGATTATGATGAGCGCAAAGGGCGAATAACTATTGGAAGAGTTCACGTAGGTAAAATGAAAAGGGGTATGGAGGTAAAGGTGTGTACGCCAAGTGAATTCTGCGGGTTTGGCAAAGTCAGTAAGGTTTGTTTATGAGAATTTTATGAAAGTCCCAAGTTGGAGTATATTCGTGTTGTTTGTGGTATCAATGACGTACTTATTGGTGAGACATGGTAACTAAAGTCAATGGCTCAACTTTGTCTGGAATAAAATTGAAGAGCTCGCAACAATAGAATATGACACAATGTAATCTGTATGACAACAACATCCAGTGTTAAGAAGGTGTCGATGCATTGACAATATCGAAGGCTTTATGCACTGAGCATTGAGTATATGGAATTCCAGATAACCATCAGCTTTAAAGTGAGCTTGATCCTAGAGAATTAGATGACCCATGTATTTATCTCTTGCTTGATGGAGGCCAGATGAAATTTCAAAAACTAACAACAACATTTTAATTAACATGGAGCATCGGATGATGGTTTAGAAGCCCACTTAGAACAAGATTTTTGAAATATTGAATTTGTTGCATAAAGCAGGAAGGTGCCATTCGCCAGTTTTTTTTTTTTAAATGTAACCATCAGAATTATCCGCAACAAGTTAATTATATTTGTATTCAACTAGATATGGGAAATAATTATAAAAACTATTGAGGAGGACGCAAAAGATACGGGAATGATAAAACAAATTAGTTTTGTGTAAAGTAATGTGTTATGGTTGGTTGGAGTTCGTTTATGAAACTGATAACTGAAGGAATGATCCACCCAATGCCATAAAGGGAGCAACACACAACCTGCCAAGAAGAAACAAAATTTTATGAAGACAAATTTTCTAAAGGAGATATTTTTAGAGAGAAAATCTTGAGAGAGAACTCTGGCAGAAAATTCAGAGATAGATATGCTTGGAGTGTTGTGAGGACTGTTCCTATTCATTCTTCTTTTACATCTTCAAGAGATTGACGAAATTGTCGGCATCAGGGGGTCTTGCAAAGCAACAAAAGGGATAAGCGAGGATGAGCTTGCTGGCCTTCACGAGGTAAAGGTTTACTTGTTAGTTGTTGTATTAAGGCTCGATTTTATTCGACGCTAATCAGTGTCTATATGCATGTTTCCTCCTTGTGATTCGCCACCATTGCATTTTTCCACTTATGGCTCAGCTTTCTTTTTCCTTTTCATGCTTTGTCTTTCTATTGTACATTGTGTCTAGAAGGGCTAAAGACCATATACCTGGACCTAGTCTACGCAGAGACTTGCAGATTTTGTATGGGAAGCCTTTTAATGAAAATCAATTCTTTCTCACTCTGAAATATATCTTTGATTTTTCTTTAAAAACCCCAGTTTTCCTCATCTTTATTTATTTAACACTTTGATTTCAGAATAAAAAAAAGTTAGATAAAATTTTATAAAAGGACAAACAAACATGTTTATAATCATGTGTATAAAGTTTTATTTATTAATTTGTTAATGTGCATAACTTTCTTTTGACTACTTTACTATTTTGATTTTTTTAATTACATACTAACTCAAATAAAAATATAAAAATGTTATATCATAGAAAAATGTCATCTCTCTATTCTTCAACTAATGGTAGGTAATAAACTTTTCATGTAATTAAATTACTTTAAAACTAATGTTGTTTATTAACTTTCTCTAGCTTTAGTTAATTTTGTTTTAGTTATTTTTTTGTTAAAATAAAAACAAAAACATTGCTTTTTTATTTTTATTTATTTATTTGCATTTATTTTATTAATTTAATTCGCTTACTTCAAATGTGTAAAGTAATTAAAATTGTAAATAGACTAAAAATCATAAAATCACATAGAAATTAAATATTGTTAAAAGTTAAATTACAAGGCAAAGGAATTCATGCTTGGACTATAGGTTAGGGGAAAATCGGCCTAGAGTTCAATGTGCTTTCTTTTCTGGGGCTTTAAGCCTAGGGTGATATTCCTGTCTCTTCTCGCCTAGCCCTACGAGAGGTTGAAAATGTTGGTGTTGGAGACTCTCTAGTCTCTCAACGTCAACACTTCACACATGGAAAACCACTCAATTTCGCTCTACACAAGCAATATTATTATTTGGAAGTGGTTATTTCTAGAAGAGCGTCGTCATCATGGAGCTTTACACTTGGCATTCATGCACACCTTTGGAAATTCACCCCGCCTATTTGACCAAGACTTTTATTATTATTTGAAGATAAGGAGGACAAATGGCACTCAAATTTTACCTTTGCATGAAGATAAGGATGGAGGAAGGAGACATGTTGCACTATTAATATTGTAAAACCTATATTTTCTTAGGAAAATAATACTTTATTGTAGGGGAGACTTGTGCTAAAACCTATATAAATGTTTGCTCTATCCATTTTGTACTTGGGAAATTTTGGAATAGAAGAACTTGTGAGCATGCTAGCTCAAGTATTGACTAAGGTATATTGTAAGTTATGTTGTTGTTTTTTTACAATCTTATATGTGTGGTAGAATTGTTATAGGTGCTAGCTCAAGTATTGGACTAAGGTATATTGTAAGTTATGTTGTTGTTTTTTTACAATCTTACATGTGTGGTAGAATTGTTATAGGTGCTAGCTCAAGTATTGGACTAAGGTATATTGTAAGTTATGTTGTTGTTTTTTTACAATCTTATATGTGTGGTAGAATTGTTATAGGTGCATCTCTAGTATGTTTGATTGTAGCTTAGATTGAAAAAAGATAAAGTTAGGAGCATCTTGTCTTGAGGAAAGGAGTTTAAGTATTAAACTTCCTATTGTGAGTGAAATCTTGCACCTTGCCTTGGAGAGAAGAAGTTTAAAACCCTAGATCTCTAATAGTGAGTGAATGTTTAACAAGTCTTTCCTTTAGTTTGGATTGTGGAGCTCCTTTTCTGAGGCCGTTTCCATTCTACACCTTGTTATTCCTTGCTTACTAATCCTTAGTAGAACACCCTCTTAGATTGCATATACGACTCCATAGCTGAAGGAACAAGGTACTCGATCCCTTTCATCCATCATCCCCAACTCTTTTAAATTGTTCCATTGCATGGTGATCTCACCAAGGAGATTTATATGGAGCAACCCCCAGGCTTAAGAAGGATCCAAATTTGTTTGTTAATTGAAGAAATCCTTATATGGTTTGAAACAAGCCTCGGGACGTGGTATGAGAAGATCAATTGGTTCTTTCTCGATTTTGGTTTCAAACACTATGAATAATTCTCTATATTTATGTTTTACATGTAAATGATGATACTTTAATTGTTGCAGTATATGTTGATGATTTAGTTGTTATTAGAGGAAATGTTGATCTCATTTTGAGTTTGAAGAAACAATTAGTAGATATATTTGAAATGACCAACCTTAGTTTGTGGCATTTCTTCTTGGGAATCCAGATTTTGCAAATGGATGATGGAATCTTTATTTCTCAACCTAAATGCATGATGAATCTATTGTAAACCATGTGCTAAACCTTACTAGTCAAGAGCGATGTTGTCTGAGTGAGATTCTTTGAAAGTCGATGCCACTCTCTACAGGTAGCTTGTTGGTAGCCTCATTTATTTAACTCAAGTGGTGCATGCATTTGAGCCTTAAATATCACTACTCAAAATCACAATCAAAATATAATCAAGCAAGAGATCGTGACTCTTAAAGATGTGATTAATAACTATATTTTTAAACTCATAATTATTTTTATCTAGTTTTATTTTCAAATTATACGCAAAATAATATTGGATCTACATCAATCACCTCATGTTGTAGTATGTATGAAGTATTTTAACTATGTAGCATGGATTTAAAGATGATTTCTCTAATAGAATAGAAATGGGTTTTGCAGGGCAAGTCAAGGAGTTTGGATCACCTACATCTTTGCTTGAACAACCTTCTTCACTATTTAAATCACTAGTTACTGAATATTGGACTCGTTCAAGGGTTCCTAACAATGGAGCTATATAGACATTAAAAGGATATACCTATGTGAAGAATATGAAATCATGGATACAATTCGTGCTTAAATATTTTCTTTATATTAATTGTTGTGCTGCAAATTTTTTGATTTATTTTGTGTTCATGAGTCAACTTATAATGAAGAACATGCATAATGTATTGTTACCCTAATATTTTCTTTATATTAATTGTTGTGCTGCAAATTTTTGATTTATTTTGTGTTCACGAGTCAACTTATAATGAAGAACATGCATAATGTATTGTTACCCTAATCATTTAGGACTAAAGTGAACTTGGTGTCCTTGTAAACTAGCCATCTCAAATATTCCCATGAAAGATTGGTCATCTCCAATAATTAGTTATGGACCTATTTGATCCATAGGAAGCAGTAACAAATCAGTTTTTCTTAAAGACCCCTTGAGAGAGAGAGAGAGAGAGAGAGAGAGAGAGAGAGCTTATTTATTAAAAAAATTGGTAAATTAAAACAATATTCTATTATCAATAAGAAAATGTACAAACAAATGTCTTGTCTCCACATTGAGCATTTATGTGTTTGTCCCTCCATATAAAAAAATATGCCTACATTTAATTGACTAATTACCAATGTTTCTAAGAAAGCCACATCTTGATTTCATTGATTTACAAGATTTGGGGACATGTCCCGTAATCAAAAGTCTTGATTAAAGATCACACATCTACATTTCAAAACTTTTTCCCTTTAGTTGTCCTAACTTTAGTCCAACTAGTCATTACATTGTTGACTTTTGGAGTATTTGTTATCATCAATTGCTTTTCTTCATCTATTGAAGAAAAAGGTGTTGAATTTTTCTCTTGCACCTCTTTCTCCTTTCTAAGGGATTATCATGCATGGGAATCAAAGGGAGGTGAGTTAGCTCTTATATATGGTTGTCACAATGGCTTGTCGACTTCTCTTAGGCATTGGAGTAGTTTTGCTTGCTAAAGGAGTAGGTTCAAAGTCGTCTTGAATCTTGTGTAGCTTAACCCAATGGTTGCTCATCTTCAATTCTTTCTAGGAGGTCATCTTATGTTTCCCTTTTGGAGCTAGTAAATACTTTTCCTTCGCACAAGAATACACCACATGATCATGATCAAAGCAAAGGCTCCAATGAAACACGATGTTCTCATAATCTAAGGGTTGATTCTAGCTATGAATATGCATGGTATCATTGCAAGGATACTCTAAAGGTGTTTGATCCTAATTAGAGGAAGAGGGACTTGGATTACAAGGGTTAGTTCAATTGGTGAAACTTTCGATAGGGAAGAGACAAATCTCATGACCAATTGGATTAATTTGATGGGCTTGAGGATGGGTTTTTCTTCTCTAGGAAACTTTGACCTATTGATATGTTGATGGATACTGTAGTATCTAACAATTTTCCCATTCAAACTACCATCTCTCTCAAGTGTCAAGATGGTTTTCCTCATTTGCTATTATTCAAGTTGAATGTCTCTCACATGGAATCTCCTAGCTTTAGAGCGTTAGTCCACCCAGTGAAGAATCTTTCCCCTCGACCACAAGGGGATATCTGGAATCTTCCCCTTCTAGGGAAATCTTGTCATGCGTAAACCATACCTAAGAGCTCAATTTTGTAGCAGTTAGAATAGTAGTAAAACAACCCTTAACTTCTTCAATTATGGCAGTAAATCATTGAACAAAATTGCCCTTTACTTATGTCAAATCAATAACATAAATGGCTCAAATTCAATTATGCAATTTACACAAGTTTTCAATAGTTGAAAACTTCATTAATATACACAAGATGAAGTTGTTTTACATACCACAACTTTATCACAAGGCTAGTACAATCCACCAGCTCTCCAAAACAAGAAAAGACCTAGCTCAACTAAGGAGCTCCAACATGCATGAATCACTCAAATAAGTCATCCAATGCAAGATGTCCTCTTTTTTTCTTCTTCTTCACCAAATACACCCTATGGTTTCATAAAAAAACCCTTATCTCAAAATTCCAAGGGATGAAACCCTAACCCTAGACTTCAAGATGCTCCAAGAAGATCGTTAAACCCTAAGTGACTAGAAGAGAGAGAAAGAGACCAAGCATAAATGAAGAGATAAAAAAAGACAAAATGACTAGTGTGCACTCCTCTAGATCACATCTCTACACAAGAGTGAAATAGGAATGAATGCAATGTGTGTATATGAGTGACCAACATCTTCTTCTTTACAAGAGAAAACCCTAGTCACAAGAGCAATCTCCAACAAAGATGTCCCCCTCCCATGTATAGCTTCTCCTAGGGTTTTATGAACCCTAGCTAATCACTCCAAGAAGACAAGAACAAATAGAAGAGTACAATGATGATGATGAATGAAATGACTCTCCCCTTCCTCTATATATATGGAATGTTGAGTTTTGTGTACCTTGGGAAGTGGTCCTCTTGTGTTTGTGAGCCTCTACACACAAGAGGGAAATGTTTGACCCTTGTACCTTTACTTTATTATCTAATTTCACTTTGACTTAGTCACTTAAGTCATAAAGTGACAATTAATTCACAAAGTGGGTGAATTAATAGATATAAAGCAAACTATGGAAACTTGAGAAAAGTGGGTTTCTAAGTGAGATTCTTGAGATGAGATATCACCCTTTGATTAGACTTGGCAAGAGTTAACCTTAGCCATTGATATTTTAGGTTTGGCCTTGGAAGGCTAAAGGGGGCACATAGGGAAAATGAGAGGCTCATTGTTCACTTGGGTTGTAGAGTGAAGGAGAGGAGAAGGGAGGTGCACCATTGAGAGAGGGAATCCATTATTGAGAGGGCATAGCTTGAGGAGGCGTCTTGGTGAGAGGCTAGGGTGCATCTAGCTTGGGTTTTCTTCTTGGTTGGAGCGTGAGCTAGTGGAGGGCACACCCATTTGATGAGGGGTGCAACTAGCATGAGAGGGGCACACTTAAAGAATAGAGATTTTCTTGTGGTGAGGCTTGGATCTTGGAGAGGTGCTTCATCTATGAGAGAGGGCGCAAGGATCCATCCATCAAGCAAAGAAACATTCAAGGGCACAAACATCTTCTAGCAGGCACAAATAGGAAAGGGCACACAAGTCAAAAAGAGGTGCCATTATTCAGGAAATCCAAAGCAATCTAAGAAGGATTGCCATTGTATTAGGTTCCATTGTTATATTTTCCCTTTGTAGCAGTTTGCTTTGAGATCTCTATATATACATCTATCTCCAAACTAGTTTTCCCCGGGGGGTTTAGGGCGCACAAGTCAAAAAGAGGCGCCATTATTCAGGAACTCCAAAGCAATCTGAGAAGGATTGCCATTGTTTTAGGTTCCATTGTTATATTTTCCCTTTGTAGCAGTTTGCTTTGAGATCTCTATATATACATCTATCTCCAAATTGGTTTTCCCTGGGGGGTTTTATCTAGGGTCATGTTGACCAAAAACCCATGAGTTCATTTGTCATGTGTGCTTAGTTATTATCAGTTGTAAAGTAGTTAAATATCTAAGAGGGTATTACATGTTTTAAGGTTATTCATGTGCTATAATTGTTCAGCCCAAAACTAACAATCAAACACTTGCAAGAGAACCCTTAAAAGAGCATGCAATCATCAGTATAAAGGAAGATTTGAGGAGGAGAAAAATCAGAACTGTTTGTTGTCCTAAAATAGCAGCAAGAATAGTTTGGAACCTTGAACTTAGAGCCCAACAAGAGGTCATATGATAGGCCTGTTGGGAACCTTTTAGTACCTCAAAAATTTTCATGGAAGGTAAGTGAGGCCAACAATATAATGTGAGCCCAAGCCCTTACAAGTAGCCTACAATAAACACTTATAGGCCTAGACAAGTGAAGTGCTCCACTCCAAGGGTACAGATGTAATGTGCCATGGTGATGTCATATAGTATAAGGACTCCCAAATTATGTAGATACATAAGGTGTGTCCACACTCTCCATCACAAGCCCACACAAACTCTGTCACTCCAAATCTATATACTCCTTTGAGTCCACTCCCCCTGCATGAACATTGTTACAATCCAGGCTTCCTCGGGCCAACTCCAAGCCTCCATCAAGGAGTCCAAGCTACCCCATGCTATTTAGAGCCTAATTCCCTTCTCCATGATGCACCTCCTAATTAGGTCATTCTCCCAGTAATTGAACCTCTCCATGTGGCCATCATGAAGGACATCGCTCAAGTTGTCAAGCAAGAAAATTCCAATGCCATAGGGAAGAATGCCAAGAAAACACTCAAATAAGGCCAATCAACCATTGAGCAAGCTATCTCCAATATTCAAATCCATCATAGGCCATATCCCGTGTGCCAATCCATATCAAACCATTTGGGAGTTGAACATACACCACATACCCCAAATCTCATGAAGCACCCCCAATCATGGTGTAAACACTTTTGGAGTAACCCAAAAATTAACATGATATAGGGTACTTTATCTAGTGGGATGTTGCTATATGTTGAATAGTCAATTTAATGCAATGATGGTAGTGGCTTATAACTCATACATGAAGAAGAGAGTTGAAGGAGGCTTAGAAATAGCTTAGGGAGTTTTGAGTATTTTGGTGGAAGATATACACAATACCTTGCTCAAAGAGGAAGCAACGTAATGTGAGTTGGTTTCCCACAAAGAGGAGAAGTATATTTCCAAGGGTGCTAGGTGTAATATCCCGATTTTACCCTCTTGAATAATTTGCATTTAAGTATGTTTTAAATGTTTTTCTGCATGGATATTTTTATTACCATGTTTTATTTAGCACCATGAGGTGGATATGCCATGGTGGCTTGAACATTTTGAACACATGTATATACTGTTATTCAGTAGAATTAATAAAATGGCAGGGCTCACTGAGGTAGGAGCGCCTAATGGGGCTATGATAAGACAAGTGGGGAAAGGTGAGGGGGTCTAAGGGATTTCTACATGTTTAAAAATCCTATGCCTTTCCACCTATCTTATAAACTTCACCTTATTTAAGCTTGTTGCATAATTTAAAAAGGGAGAAAAGAGTAGTGGAGAAAACCCTTTCCTAGATCTAGGCCATCACTTCCTAAAAATTAGCAAGTTGTCTTCCCTACATTCTTGGAACTAGGAAGAGTTGAATTAGGACTCTCATTCCATCTTTCACTCATGCAAAAAGAAGGGAAATTCTAATGGGAAGAGAGAGTTGATTTTTGGAGAAGAGAAAAGAGAGGAAGGGAGAGTTTTTTCTTGGAAAAAGAAGGCTGCCATAATATAGGATGGAACAACCATGAAAGGAAGTCATTAGAGCCTTGAGAAGAGCCATGAACTAAGAAAAATTCTGCTAGAGTTAGTGGATAGTAGCTTCGACCTTTCTATGCCCACATTGAAGAGCACTGGAGGGACTTCTAAGGTACTTTTGAGTAGATAAGGAAGAACTCTCCTTGTGTTGTGTGGGGTAGGTATTGTGGTTACCAATTCGTTGTTTTGTTTTCAAGAGCTCAGTATTGAGATACTTGGTTAGTAATCTTATTTTTCTTGAGATGGAGAGGCTACCCTAAGAATTCTTCATTAATCTTTTTCACTTCGATGGTATCATAGCTTGGCTAGGGGGTGGTGTCCATAAAGGAACCTACGATTGGGTGGAAAATCACTCTGCCATAATTAGTTGGTTGGTCTGCAATATTCAATTAGATAAGTCTTCTAGCTCTGTTATGGAAATTTTTTATATATATGGTTGATGGATAAATAAACAAGTGTTTATGTTTCTATTTAAGGTTCTTTATTGTTCATGTGAGATTAAAGAATTGTTCCTTCAATGGTTGTGATCTGATGACTTGCTCTAGCTTATGTTGTTGTTTCTTGTCTGATGCAGTTCTAGATGGTTTTAGATGGTTTCAGAGAGCAAAGAGTTTGTTAGATTGAATATTTAGATGTTAAAGAAGGATACAGGGGAAGGCCAAGAAGATTAATTGAAATAATGAGGATTTTCACTTGATTGAGAGGTGGAAAAATGCAACAATATACCAATGAAGTTGCTTGCATTTGGTTCATCTAGTGCAATATGAAACTATTGTGTGTTCAATTTACCAGCTAATGTTGTTGAGTTTAGGCATAAATTTTTGTCCTGTAAACAAATTTGTTTTCCTCCAGTTTATTAATGCTTCTAACTCTCCTACATAGTGTTTTGATGTGGTCTCTCTTTCTTGTACACTACACAGAAAAAGGGGTAAGTCCAGGTCACAGAGAATTGCATTCCAATTGTTAACTTCTTTGTGTTTTTCCTCTTAAATATTGCATGGATTTACCCATCATATAAAATATAATGGAAGAAATATATTCATGGTTTTTCCATTTTTATATACTTTAGCTACCAAGATCAGTTTGTCCCCATTCACTCTAGATAAGTTTCTTCAATCTTTCTAAGATCATGCTTCAAAGCTACTTGGGAAAATTCATATCACTCTTCTGAAACTTCTTCTGGTGGATGATAAAACTGGACACATGTCGTGGCATTTATAAAACTCTTGTCATCCCTGAGAATGTGGACATGAGTGGTGATTGCTAGGACACTCTTGTAGGCCGTAGGCTTCAACATGGGTTTAAATCATTGTGTTCCTCAGCCATTGTAGTGGAAAAATCCTTAGAGAAATCTTTCGTGATTTCGTTACTGGAGAAGGTAAGGTCCAGGCACCCTAAGAGAGACAAAAATATGGCTATGTTGCCATCTAAGGGAATCACTAGTTTTCAAAAGGAAACTGAGAGTCTCGTTATATCTTTCTTTGTCGAGATGGAAATCGCACTAGAGACAATGAGTGCAATTAGGAAATTGAATACATTTGTTCTCACTGAGGTGCAGTTCCTTGGAATACCAACTATATTTGGAGGAAAGATAAGTGTTTTTCCTTTGCACATTGGCTCCAGTAGGACTCTTGCTTACATGTTTCCTTTGGCTCAACATATTAATCCGATTGGTGGTCATTTTTCATCGCAACAATTACCACAAACAGTCCATCATGTTGGTACTCAAATGGATGTTCCCATTGGGACCTGTTGTCGTCCTAGTACACACCTACAAGCGTAGAGATGTCTCCAACCCACTTGGTGTGTCCTTGGAGGCACAAGCCTAAGTCTAGACCCACTATCACCTCGATCTAAACTCCTTCCGTTCAGGCTCACTCCAAGGAAGCCAAGGGGGTTATACCCTATTAAACTATGTGAAGGCTTTGTTAAAATTCTAGGAGTTAGTTGATTTATTAATTAGGGAGACCCAACCCAGTGACAAACAATAATGCAAATGCAGTCTTTCAATGAAAAGAAAACATTTTATTTCATAAAACAAAAGTTAGACCAGTGCCTAAAGATTATCCAATTCCAATTATTCCAATATACACAAAAAAAATATACTTCTACAAGGATGAAACAAATTTATGAGATATCTACACAATGAATACGAAAGATAATCTTACACTTAAAAAAATTATGCTCAAAAGAATAAAGAATACTTGAAATAAAGAGTACTTTGAAAATAGATATTCACATGAAAGGAAATTGTTGAAAATGAAATTGCTTGAAACAAAAGGAATAGAAAAGATTGAAATGTAGATGTTGTGAAAAGTGTGTAGGTTGTTTTTAGTAGATTTTTAGATCTTTCTTTGACTTAGGGGCAATTAGATGTGAATGTTGCAAACCTAAGCCATGTTACTACCCCAAGTCCTTATCCCTTCAACCAAGAGGAAGTGTTGGGTGATCAACAAGGGAACAACAAGGTTCCCCCCTAGCTATAGATGCCAAATCCAAGATGCTTGGGCACTCAACAAGGACACTTAGTGTCGTGAAAATGTACCCGACTTCAACCCCTTCTAACCTCCCAAGTCACCATTTTTTAGTGATTTAAGCAATAATGGAAGTGAGTGCCTTTGCCCTTTCTTATTAACCAAGATCTACAAAGTGGAAAGGGAAAGGAATATGGGGAAAATGGCAAGGTGAAAAGTTTGATTACTTTGAAAAAAATAAATTCTAACTAGCCACATGCAAGGTGCGGGCATAAACAAATTCAAGATACTTTACAATTTACAAAAGATGAAGATAAGAAAAGAATGCAAACCCAAGAGACTCTCTTGGATTGCTTACAATGCTTTAGAAAGGGAAAAAGGAGAACGGATCTTGCATTAGTACTCTTGGATGATTCCTTGAGCTTTTTGTGGCCAAGATTGGGAAGCACCTCCCCTTAGACTGGCAAAAACCTGTATAAAACAACAAGATATATTTGTTGAAAATTGCTCAAAATCACTTAAAATGAGTTAGTAATTGTTAGTATCCAAAACATAAATTTTTAGACTAAAAATATGAAATTAGAACTTGATTAGATTGCAAGATTTAGAAGAGAAATAAGGGTTGAAAATATATAAAAGAGTGTTGAAATTATATTAGAAGTTTTAGTGAAGAGAATTGAAGTTTTTAGAGTCCACTCTTCCAAGCTTTGGTAACCTGCAAAGTTGTAAATACGTGCTACACAATGAGGCAAAAAAGTGAGTTCTTCAACATGGTTCACAAAATACTTTCCAAACTCAAAGAAAAACAACTCACATAAACCTACAACAATACTAATATAGATTTATCCCCGACAAAATACTTTGCTTGGGGTTTTTCAAGTAAAACAATGTGAGAAACATGAATATAAATTGTAGAAATATTACCTCACAAGAACACCAAGAATACTCCAATATAACACCAAGAGATCCTCCAAAGCTTCACTTCTATTATTGAAAATAATGGTTGCAATATGGCAGCAAGATTACAAGAGAGAAATGGGGAGAGAGCAAGAGAGAGTGAGGAGAAAATTGGGCAACATGGAGTTGCTATGAGAACAGATGAAAAAATGAGAGGGACCTTTCCTTTAAGGGAGGGAGAGAGAGGAGAGACACCCTTTGCATGCATTACAAGTGCAACTCATGCAAGAGAGGGCGTCCACTCAAGGGGGGTGCACCAAGAGCAAGAGGGGCTCACCACAGGAGAGAGGGAAATGTTGCTAGGGGGTGGGAACCCCCTTTCTCAAGTTACAAAATCTCTCTATGGTCTAAGGGGGGTGCCCAAGGTGTGGGGCCCTCCCAACCTTAGTTTTTTAACATTTTCCAAATAATCAAGAAGAGGGGGACACCCCTCTCACTAGGGAAACTCAACAAACATTTAGAACTTGGCTATGGGGGGTTCGTTCTCACTTTAGAACATTTTTATAACTTAGGAATGACTTTAAGAATCATTTCCAACTCTTTTTCCATGACTTTAGTCACTTTTACAAAATTTGGCATTTTTACTTGGCCAATTATTTGTTGGTTTTTGACTGACTTGGACTCCTCATGGACATTGACCTAGAAAAACTTGTCCAATTGAGATGAAACTTGGTCCAAGGGTGTAGGGGGGTCATAATCCATTTGATTTGAGCACTCATACCTTTATACAAAATCCCCAAGGACCAAAATTTTACATTTTACATAAAAAATAATTAAAAACAAATCAATTTATGAGAAATTTTCATTATTAAAAAATCTTATCAAAACTTAATGGAATTCCGCACGACTCTAGGAGATGTCTAGCATGGTCATATACAACACTTTTTCCCCTTAGTTACCTATTGGGATTGATCATTACAATGCCTTTCACCACTTTGGAGGGAATTTGAGTGAAAAACTCAAGTAATTAAAATCGATGAAAAAACAAAATTAATTACCTAAGAAAAAAAACACTCAATGAAAGGAATTCCCTCATGATAAAGTCCTAGGCCACTAAATTATAAATTTTGACCCATGCTAACATGTTACATTACAAAAATTTTCCTACGCAGGGGAGCGAACATTCTGTGGAGAGAGAAAGAAGTTATGGAGGAAGAATTTCTCTGTTGAGCCATAGGTCTTCAAACTTGTCATACCACAATGTACATATCTTCATGGTACATGACATTGACACCTAGTTGAAATAGGTGGTCAACATCTAGCTCTACATGGAGACATATGCTTGATCTTTAGGAAGGAGAGCATGCGAGAACCTTAGAATCTGCAAGACAAAGTTCTCACTAATACCCAACATAAGTACATATGTGAAAAGAATAAATAATAATTAACAAATGAAATGACTATATAATAAACTATATACATAAATGAAAGAATAACAAAACTGAAAGAATCAAAGGAGAAAGGTTAGAGATACGTTACAAATGGTTTCTCTTTGGACACCAAGTGGCTCATCATTTGAAGAATAACTTGAGTTGTTTCCCATTCCTTGGAATATCCATGGGCTCACCATACAAATGGAAGAGGTAGAAGGAATTAGGATCTGCTATTTCCTGGATCATATATGGACCCAACCATAAACTGTCAAACTTCCCATGTTTTTCTGGTTTTTCTTTTCCTTTATCCCATAAAAACATTGTATCCCCAACTCTAAAATCCCTCTGTCTTGCTGATTTACCAAATTCCCTTTTAATATTTTCTTGATTTTTGCAACTATGATCATAATTCTTTCTTTTGTTTTCATCCAACTCAATCATCTGATTAATCTTGTTCTAAACTGCGTCTTTTTTTGAAGTGAAATCCTGAAGTAAACCATATGCTGGAAGTTTAGGGTGTATTGGAAATTTAACATCCAAACCATACACTAACTCAAATGGACTTTTCTCTGTTGAAGCCTTCTTTGTTATTCTATCTGCCCATAATGCATATTTGATTATACTATCCCATGACCTTTTGTTTTCCCCAACAATTTTCTTAACTATGGTCATTAGATTTTTATTACTTGACTCTGCTTGACCATTTCCTTGAGGATATTAATCTGATGCATGAGATAAGATAATGCCATATTTGAAACATAAAGAGGGCATTCCTTCTGAGCAAAAGGATTTTGTATTCTTTGTTACTATCTTTGAAGGCACTCCAAATCTACTTATTATCATGTCTTCAAGGAAATCCATAACAACATTTTCAGTTGTTGACTTAGTAGGGATGGCTTCAACCCACTTAGTTAAGTAATATGTAGTTGTTAAGATCCATGAATAGTCATTACTTGAATTATCTTTAAATTTTCCTATGAAGTCCAAACCCCACTGTTTAAAAGGAGCTTCAACCACTATTGGCTACAAAAGGAGGGAATCTAACTTTTTCTTTCCAGTGAAAAGATGAAAAGGCTCACATTTTCTTACAAGTTTATGGACATCTAAAAAAATGGTGGGCCAAAAATACCCATCTCTAAGGATTTTATGAGTTGTTGTTTTAGTTGCATAGTGGCCACCACAAAATCTAACATGAAATTCATCCACTAGTTTATTGGCTTCAATTTCATCAACACAGCTAAGGATTATTCCATCAGGATTTCTCCATCCTAGTCCATCTTTAGTGATGACATACTTGGATGACTTTAACTTAAGGATATTTTCTTATGACCCACGAGATGGCTTGGACATGTAAGGTTTTTGAGATAGAAAATTATATCTACATATCATTCAACCTGTTCAAGCCTTAAGATATTTGGGGAGTATTCTGAATCATCATTTTGACAAAGCATACCCAAAGCCCTTTCATTCCCTTCAGTCAACATTTTAGCTAAACCTTGCCCCTTGATTAATTATTTCTAAGTCATATTCTTGATTTTGGCAATCCATCTTCCCCTTGTACCTAATCCTTCTAACTGGAGAAATACATCTTTAACTGTTGAATTAGGAACATACCTAATTACTTTGGAGTATCCAATGAAGACTCTGAAATGTTTTAGGGACTTAACCAAAGCATATGCTTGTTTCTCAACCATGGGGTATTTTAATTATGCATTTTGCAAGGCCCTACTCATGTAAGCAATGGGTTGTTCTTGTCCTTGGTAATTTTTCTAAAAGAAAAAAACCATCAATGGTGTCTTCGGAGACAAAGGAGAAAATTTGAAAGTCCATAGAATAATCCGGACTTATTAGGATGGGAGCTTCATATATGACAGTTTTGATTTCTTTGAAGGATTTCTTTCTTTGATCATTCCATTCAAATTTAACATATTTCTTAAGCAACTTATAGATTGGCTTGACTATTTCTGCATAATTAACAATGAATCTATGAACAAAATTGGTTTGGCCTAGGAAAGATTGGAGAGTTTTCTTTGATATAGGCAAAATAACCTTTTCAATTGATTCAACTCTTTCTGGATCTATCTTAACCCCATCTTTGGAAATTATGTGGCCCAAAATTTTTCCTTATGTTACCCCAAAAACTAATTTAGTCGGATTTAAAGAAATCCCAAATTCCCTGCATCTTTCAAAAACTTGTTTTAAATGACTAATGTGACTCTTTCCATCCTTTGAAAACATTGTTAAGTCATCCTGATAGATTTCAATGATCTTTCCAATCAGTCCTCTAAAGGCATAATCCATAGCTCTTTGAAATGTAGCTCTAACAATAGACAAGCCAAAAGACATTCTTAGACATTAGGTACCCCATGGAGTAGTGAATGTAGTTTTATGCCTATCCTCTTATTTGACACTGATTTGATTATAACCTGAAAACCCATGAAGCATTGAAATCATTCCAGAACCTATTACCCTTTGCAATAATGTTTCCAACTTGGGGAGAGGATAGTTATCCTTTGTGCACACAATGTTCAAGTTTCTGAAATACACACATAACTTGATTGAACCATTATTTTTCCTAGCCACAACCAAATTTGAACACCATGAAGAATGTCTTGTTTGGGCTATTATTCTGGTTGCTAGCATTTTTTGCAACTCCTTTTGGAGGAAAGGAGCTAACTTGGGGTTAATTTGTCTCAACTTTTGTCTAAAGAGCTTAGTTGCCTCCTTCAAAATAATGGTGTGTTGAATTACATCCTCCCTATAGACCTTGAGCTCATCATAGGTGAAAGACAAAACGTCCCTATACTCTCTTAGTAATTTTATTATTTCTTTCCTTTCCTCTTTATGTGTGTTTTTTCCAACCTTCACCATTCTAGGCTCTTCATTAGTTCCAATGTTGACTTCAATATGATCACCTAGTTTTATACATGTTTCCTCCTTTGGTTTGTGACCATCTTTCCTGTCAAATACTTGTTCTTGTGCAACAAGGCCTCTAGGGACTGGGTTAATTTTATGATCATTTATGTATAATTACATCCTTCTTATTTTTCACTAATGTGGAACTCAGAAAATCCTTGCATGTTATTTAAGAACTTAATGAATTTCTTATCATCATCAAATATTTGCCAATGATCCACATTATCTGGAACTGAAGGCCCAAATATGACTTATATTGTAGTGTTTCCTTTAATTAATCCTTGGGAGAGTTGAAGAGTAGAATCATCCACAAGAAGCTCATCTACTTTAAAGTTCTAAGAATAACAATAAGGTCTTAGGCATTAAAACTTTCCATGGTGTCCCATATTGCATTCCTATATCTTCTTAGCCTTTCAAGTTTGCATGCAAATTTATTTTTAAGTTGTTGGAGGACCAAATATGAATCCACTTTTATGTTAAAACATTTGACACCCATGTCCTTTCAAAGTTCTACACCAAGCCACAAAGCTTCATATTCAGCGCCATTATTAGTAGCATCAAATTCCAATCTATATGCAAACTTAAATTATTAACCAGATGGAGACTCAATGACTATGCTAACACCTTTCCCATATCTAGAAAATGCACCATCAAAATGCATGTTCCATACTTCACTAACTCTTTCCTCTTTAGCTTCTTCTTCTATGGGCCCTAAAGAGTTAACCAAAATGGCATAATTTCCAAAGTCATCTCCTTTATACTTTAATTCATTTATGGGATTCCTTGGGTCTTCCACATGATACCTTCTTTCCAATTCTTTGTTTAACTTAAACATGGCCCCATCTAGAGTGGGAATGGTGGCATAAGTTAAATCCATTTGTATATTACCTCTCAAATCTGCAGTTATTTTTCTTGAAAGCAACATACCCCAAGCATCTGGTACATCGATCACTACTATGTCCATTTCTTATAGAATGTAAGGGAAGGAAGCCAAATGTACTTGTAAGCTTTTAATCAAACCATGCACCTTAATCATTTTACTATCCATGGCACAAATTTTTATGGTAAGGCCTTGAAATACTTAAATTTAAGTGTTCCATTACTTTCTTAGTCATAACATTTGAACTTTCTCTAGAATAAATCATGCAATTGTGAAGGAGATGGTTGTTCACCAGTAGAGAAAGAAAAAAATGGTTAATTCTTTTCATTTTCCCTATCCCAATTTTGCAAAATCATAGTTGCATCCTGGTAAGCTATAGTTGGTGTCTTGTCAATAGTGTTCTAAGAAGGATCTTCTATAGCTTTGAGTAGTTTCCCCTTTTTAGATGGAATCTTCATAATTGCTGCTACAGGGACCAACATTTTTGCATTATTCAACCATCCCCCTAAGTCAATATTTAATTTTGTATTTGTAGTAACAATTAATTTAAGAGGGGGAGGAGGTACCTTAGAAACACTTGCTTGAGGCTTATCCTGATTTTTGGATCCATTTCTTTGGTAAGTAAAGCCTCTATATCTATCCATTTATGATACTTTCTTAGGAGTAGGCTTAAGACCAAATTTTTATGTTTCTTTGTTCACAACGCCATTCATGCAATTTACATCCCTACCATTCTCTGTTAATTCCATCCATTCATTCATGCCAACGTTATATTTCCGACCACACATGTTAACTTGTTCATTTTCTGACTTAAAGGACCCTTCTTCATCACAAATGTCAATGAAGACTTGGCAAGTTCATTCTTCATGAAATTCCCCACAAGGCCTACAATATGGGGTAACTTGGTGATCAACCAAGTTAGTAGAATCAAAAGGAATTGGTGGCCTTTTCTCTTGAGGTGGAGGTCTCTTTGGCCACTTATCATTTGGCTTATGATGGGTTCTATTAGATTGATCCCTCTCCATGGTTATCAACCTATTTTGCATGGTTTGTCATCTGATTAGCTCCTTTATGTGAGCTCCTTTAGCTCCCTGATTCAAAGTTGTTGAGGAGATTATCTATCTCCATTTGTTTAATTAATTGGGTGAGCTCCTTTATGTCATAATTAGAAGACTCTTGATTTTCCACTTTCTTATTCTTCTCCTCATTGGGTTTGTAAGAAGTTCCCCTTGAGAAACCAAGCATATTTGACTTCCTAGCATCTTGCATATTCTTATCTATCTTGATAGCATACTTTTGCGCATCCTTTAGATCTTGTGTCTCTTTATCCCTCAACTGATATTTGATGTCACCCTCAAAGGCTTCCATATAGTGAATTAAGATTGAGTCATCAGGAGGCCTAATAGTTTGAGGGAGGATTTTAAACTAGTCATTAAATCTCTTATTGAATTCTTCCATTGTTTCATTTTCCTTCTTCTGACTAGAGTTAAGGGAAGCCAATAAGTTACGGTCTTCCTTCTTATCACCCCATGTTTCATTGAATGATTTTGTGATTTCTGCTAAAGTGATAAATTTGTTAGGATCATGTTCTGAGAACCATTTTGTTGCATCCCCTTCCAAAGAATACACAAAAAGAGTCATCTTCACATCTTCATAATTGTGACCATTACATAGTTTCATGACGCACAAGTTGAAATTCAGGATGTGAGTCTTGGCACTAACAACATTGTTTCCCTGAAAAGCAGGCAATTTCTCAATAGTTTTGTTAGGAATAGGATGAGGATAACCTTGAATATTGGAAAAATTACATGGCCCCAATGGATCACCCATAGTTGTTGTAGGATTATTATGTACAAACAAGAGATGTATATTAGAGATTGCTTCTTCTCCAAGACTTTAAGGAGCCTACGAGGAGCTAGTTTGTTTATTCTCCTCCTATACACCCTTTCAGGTTCAGGAAGGGAATCAACCAACCCTTGTGGGTTGCTCCTAGTAGGATACCTCAAAGAATAATTAAATGGAGTCGCCACTTGGAGATTAATCAATGTCAAATAACAAAACTCAAGTTATGATAAATTAAGGGAAAAGTTTATTACTTAGTTTTTAAAGAATTAATTAAATTTTGTCAATTAACCAAGGATAAGAGACTTATCCCTAGCAATGACACCAAAGATGTTGTCATCCTAATACACACCTACAAGCGTGGAGAAGTCTCCAACCCACTTGGTGTGTCCTTGGAGGCACAAACCTAAGTGTAGACCCATTGTCACCTCGATCTAGACTCATTTCGTCTAGGCTCACTCCTAGGGAAGCCAAGGGGGGTAGACCCTATTAAGCTATGTGAAGGTTTTATTAAAGTTCTAGGAGGTAATTGATTTATTGATTAGGGAGACCCAACTCGAGGACAAGCAGTCATGCAAATGCAGTCTTTGTTTCATAAATCAAAAGTTAGACCAGTGCCTAAAGATTATACAATTCCAATTATTCCAATATACACAAAAGAAATATACTTCTACAAGAATGAAGCAAATTTATGAGATATCTACACAATGAATATGAAAAATAACCTTACACTTAAAACAATTGTGCTCAAAAGAATAAAGAATGCTTTGAAAATAAATATTCACATGAAAGGAAATTGTTGAAAATGAAATTGCTTGAAACAAAAGGAATAGCAAAGCTTGAAATGTAGATGTTGTGAAAAGTGTGTAGGTTGCTTTTAATATATATTTAGATCTCTCTTTGACTTAGGGGCAATTAGATGTGACTGTTGCAAACCTAAGCTATGTTACTACCCCAAGTCCTTATCCCTTCAACCAAGACGAAGTGATGGGTGTTCAACAAGGGAACAACAAGGTTCCCCCTAGCTCCACAGGTTAAATCCCAGATTCTTGGGTGCTCAACAAGGAGGACACTTAGTGTCGTGAAACCGTCACCGACTTCAATCCCTTCTAGCCTCCCAAGTCACCATTTTTTAGTGGTTTAAGCAATAATGGAAGTGAGTGCCTAATTGGACTAGCCACATAGTCCTTTTCTCTTTCCTATTACCCAATATCCACAAAGTGTCAAGGGGAAGGAATACAAGGCAAATGGCGGGGCGAAAAGTTTGATTACTTTGCAAAAAAAAAATTCTAACTAGCCATCACGATATTGCAAGAGTGGCAAATCCACTCACATGCAAGGTGTGGGAACAAACGAAAAATGAAATAACTTGAAATAAATGGAATAAACAAATTAGCCACACAACTTTGTCTTAAGGAAAAAGATGGGAAAAATAAAATAACTTTGCAAACCTCACAACTGTGGCACAATGAAGAGGGAAATCCTGTTGATTTTGTGCCAAGGTGGGTAAAATAATTTGAAATAAAATAAAACAAATTAATACTAGCCACTCAACCTTCTCTTTTTGGGAGAAGTGGGGCAAACAAATTAAGAAAAATTAGAAAACTAAGTTCTAAACTAGCCAACATGATTTTGCAAGGGTGGCAAAGCCATTCATATGCAAGGTGTGGGCATAAACAAATTCAAGATACTTTACAATTTACAAAAGATGAAGATAAGAAAATAATGCAATCCCAAGAGACTCTCTTGGGATGCTTACAATGCTTTAAAAAGAGAAAAAGGTGAAGAGATCTTGCACCACTACTCTTGGATGATTCCTTGAGCTTTTTGTGGCAAGATTGGGCAACACCTCCCCTTATACTGGTAAAAACCTGCATAAAATAGCAATATATGTTTGTTGGAAATTGCTAAAAATCACTTAGAACGAGTTAGTAATTATTAGTATCCAAAACATAAATTTTTGTACTAAAAATCTGAACTTAGAACTTGATTAGATTGCAATATTTAGAAGAGAAATAAGTGCAGAAAATATATAAAAGAGTGTTGAAATTACATTAGAAATTTTAATGAAGAGAATTGAATCTTTTGGAATCCACTCTTCCAAGCTTTGGTAACCTGCAAAGTTGTAAATATTTGCTACACAATGAGGCAAGAAAGTGAGTTCTTCAAAATGTTTCACAAAATACTTTGCAAACTTAAAGAAAAGAAACTCACATAAACCCACAACAATACTACTATAGATTTATCCCCAACAAAATACTTTGCTTGGGGTTTTCCAAGTAAAACAATGTGAGCAAGATTAACATAAATTGTAGAAATATTACCTCACAAGAACACCAATAATGCTCCAATAGATCACCACAAGAACACCAAGAGATCATCCAAAGCTTCACTTCTATTATTGAAAAGAATGGTTGGAATATGGCAGGAAGATTACAAGAGATAAATGGGGAGAGAGAAAGAGAGAGTGAGGAGAAAATTGGGCAGCATGGAGTTTCTATGAGAATAGATGCAAAAATTAGGAGAGGGGCCTTTCCTTTAAGGGAGGGAGAGAGGAGAGAACCCCTTTGCATGCATTACAAGTGGCACTCATGCAAAAGAGGGGGTCCACTCAAGGGGAGCGCACCAAGAGGGAGAGGGGTGCACCACATGAGAGAGGGAAAATTTGATAGGGGGTGGGAACCCCCTTTATCAAGTTACAACATCTCTCTATGGCCTAAGGGGGGGCGCCCAAGGTGTGGGGCCCACCCAACCTTAACTTTTTTACATTTGCCAAATAATCAAGAAGAGGGGGGCGCCCCTCTCACTAAGGAAACTCAACAAATGTTTAGAACCTAGCTATGGGGGGTCCTTTCTCACTTTAGAACCTTTTACTAACTTAGGAGTGACTTTAGGAATCATTTCCCCCTCTCTTTCCATGACTTTATCCACTTTTACAAAATTTGACATTTTTACCTTGGCCAATTATTTGCTAGTTTTTTACTGACTTTGACTCCTCATGGACATTGACCTAGAAAAACTTGTCCAATTGAGTTGAAACTTGGTCCAAGGGTGCAGGGGGTCATAATCCATTTGATTTGAGCACTCATACCCCTATACAAAATCCCCAAGGACCAAATTTTTACATTTTACATCAAAAATAATTAAAAATTTTCAATTTATGGGAAATTTTAATTATTAAAAAATCCTATCAAAACTTAACGGAATTCCACAAGACTTTAGGATATGTCTAGCATAGTCATATACAACACTTTCATCCCTTATTTGCCTACTGGGCTTGATCATTAGAACATCTTTCACCACTTTGGAGGAAATTTGAGTGAAAAACTCAAGTAATTAAAATCGCTAAAAAAACAAAATTAATTACTGAAGGAAAAAAACACTCAATGAAAGGACTTCCCTAATGATAAAGTCTTAGGCCACTAAATTAAAAAATTTTACCCATGCTAACATGTTACATTACAAAAATGTTCCCACGCAGGGGAGCGGACATTCCGTTGAGAGAGAAAGAAGTTCTAGGGGCAGAATTGTCTTGTTGAGCCATAGGTCTTCAAACTTGTCATACCACATGGTACATATCTTCATGGTACATGGCGTTGACACCTAGTAGAAATAGATGGTCAACATGACCAAGCTACTAGGTGGGATTTCTAGTACATATTTTGTGTCCCCGATGATGAATCATTATATTCCTGCCCATATCAATAGGGTCGTGAAGATTACTCATCCAAAGACTCGTGAAGAGTTGAGGTTTGATTCCAATGGTAATAAATTTAAGTCTTACATGGGTAATGGTACCACAACTTCTTTTTCAGTATCTATCTCCTTTACAGGAAGAATAGTAACTAACGTTTCTACTGTATCACGTGCTTCAGGTGTTTCACACACCATGAACTTTTACCCTTTACAAACATGATCATGTGGTCATCCTTCATCTACATTTTATCAACCTCCAAAAAAATTCATCTCCACCCCAAAGATGCAATTTTCTTCATCAATCGCAAGAGCAAATTGATTCCATTGGGATGGATGCATAGCCCATTGTTCCCAAGCTTCGAACTTTTGGTGCTTCTAGTATTGAGATTTCAAGGTCTATTGTTGATAATGGTGTTGCAGTTCCTATTTCCCTGACAATGGATCATGGCATAACACAAACTCATCTTAAATCACCTTCAGAAAAGGATGTGTATGCTATTTCATCCTCTACTCAGACTCAAGATACTCTTTTTCTAAGCAATTCAACTGGCATGCCCCAAAGTGGACCACTGGATTCATCAGAATATATTTTCATCCATATGAAAGTGTTTCTTTGGAAGTTTAGAATGTTGAACCTTTGGTTTCATCATCATCTGTAGAAAACAAAACAAGTTATCATCTCGGAGCCATGGCGTAGCAAAATCTGTGGTGATCTCAGCTACTGATAACATTAAAAACCCAATGACATGCACAAATGTTTCTACACAGTTGATGCCAATTGTTGATATGGTTTCATCATGTGCCCCTATTTCTGCTGCAAAGCTAGGATAAAAAACCTTTTTCCATGAAAATTCCAAAGGTAATTTTGTTAAAGCATCAGGTCTAACAATAAGGGAGCATTTAAAAAATAATAATAATCAATGAAAGGCAGTTGCTACATCAAAATATGACGGCTCAAAGGAAGCTTCAGTCTCTTCTTTTGATTTGACCAGAAAGGTCAGCGAGAAGAGTTTAAAATTACCTCAAGAACCTGATTCTATTTCTACTATCTCTTTCTCAAGTCTTGTTGTAAATTCCTTAGTTGTTGATGAAATGTCATCAACTTTACATGAATCAAGGAGCTCAACGAATGATTTGAACTCATTAAATGTGGGGACCTCAACATTTCTAACATAAAGGATTATTGGACCCTCGACTGAAATACCAACAGGGATTTTTCTCTGAACACCCTAGATGCTGGCAACAATGTTCCTGTAATCAAGAGTCGGAATGTTCATCAGTATGAAAATAAAACCAAGGGTATTTATAACTCTGAAACATCTTCAACGGATATGTCTATATTTGATGTGAATCATGGACAATTTAATGGCATTGTTAGTTCTACAGGAATTTGTGAATCAAACAATCTTCTTCAAAACTTGCCAACGACTGGGGAAATAAAATAAGTGATGGTGTCTTAGCCTTAAGAAATTTGGTTAGTTACACTAGGCTTCATGGTCACCTACAATGGATCAATGAAGGGGATGTGAGTTCTAAATTTTACTTTGAATAGTTAAAGTGTAAAGTCTCTACTAACTGAATCATTGGGCTTTGTAGAGAGGATGGGTCATTGTAAGAACATACCTCCATGATTGTAAGAAGATACCTCCATGATTAGACAATTTTTTGGATAACATTTCTCACTTTCTGATACTATTGTTGAGGCTAGGTCACTCAACTATCAAATGATCCCTAGGAAGGTTAGTGCGGTGCATAGGGATTGATTAGAATTAGTTCTCTTGAAGCAGAAATTTTTTGAATCTCTTTCCTTTATGAAGAATGGCAAGTTACCTAGCATTGAGGAATTGTCATGTGAGTTTTTTAAGGGAATGTGGGATATTGTTGGCGTGGATATTTGCTACATGCCCAATGAGGCATTCTCCTCTAGTAATTTGATGGCCTTTCTTAAGGAATGGGTTATCAAATTGATCCCAAAGAATGTATCACATGACACTATTGGGGGATGGAGGCACGTTAGTCTTCCTAACATCTCCTATGAGATTTTGGATAAGGCCCTTGCAATTCAAATGTGAAGACTTCCTTTGTGAGTTGTCTAAGGGGAGAAAAAATATTTGTGCATGACAAGTTCATCCTTGATACTATGATTTATGCATGGGAGGCCATGGATTGGGATAGAGAGACTACCCAAGACTCTTTGTTTCTCAAAATTTATTTTGACAAGGTATATGATTTTGACTACCTAAATCTCTTTGTCCCTTCATTACAAACATAATTTAGTGCCTTTAATTTATCTCCAAGTGTGTTTCCATTGTAAATACCCTCTTCTCTGAGGCCTCATATTTTTGTTTTGTGAATAACACCCTAAACGATCATATTCCACTACACCACTCAATTAGATGAGGGTGCCCTCTTTCTGATTATTTATATGTTTTAGTTGTTGATGCTCTCGTGTATTTGTTGAATTCAACTAGGATTAAAGGAAGAATTTAGGGTATTTCTCTTTTCAATGGGTACTAAATGGTTAATAACCATTTTGCAGATGATTCTCTTATCTCCATTTGGTTAGATTAAGACTCAATGGATGACACTAGGGGTTGGTTGGATATTTTATATAATTCTTTGGGGTAGTAGTTAGTTAGTGGAAAACTAATTATTGGTTGGTCAGCATTGATGACCAACTATCTTGGATCCCTTCACTATGGAATTCGGTCTAGCCTAGGGTGATTATCTAGTACCTATGGATTATGTTTGGTACTAGTATTTTAGTTGTGGATTTGTGGAACAAGTTCCTAGAACAACTTTAGGAAAAAAATTCTCATTTGGTAGTATAAGGATCCTACAAGCATTCCACATTTATTATGTTTCTTGTTGGATCCTGAGTAGGGATCTGTTATCGCACAAGTTTTAGGTTGGGAAAATCCTAACCCAACCACCAAAATGGAAAAAACTAAGAGACCACCTACCCATTGTCACCTTAGGTAGGTGTTCTCGTCACTTTAGAGGTGAGGTAGTCACCTTAAGGGGGGAATATCGATGACCCTAGGGGGGAATGAGATGGAAAATGTGAAGTATGAATGAATTCCCCTATAGGTCAAGTTCCTAGATGAAAAGGGGGACTTGGTGATGAGTATTGAGGGTTGTTTGAGGTTGCCAAAGCCTTGAGTGACCTGCAAAAAGATAGTACCTTCCCGAGACATAAGGAAAACCAAGTATACTATGCAATATATCAATTGGACAAGCAAGTTAAGCTTGTTGTCCCTAATAGAAGCAGTTAGTAATAGTATATATCATCAATGAAATGGCACAATAAGCTGCTAAACAAGTGCTAGAAATCAAGTAGAAAGTGCAAGAGATAAACTAGCTAAACACAACTCAACATTCAAAGACCAAGATACTAGCATAAAAGGTAAGGTCGTTGTAAACACTTTCTGCAGAAATATAAATCATCCTTATCATTGTAACAAACAATTTATTACAACAAGATATTCAACTGTCAAAACTTACCAAAAATCCACCAAACAATGCACTATGATTACTAGGTTATATGGGCAAAATCTTAGCAATTTTCAGCGGTTGAGTTAAGAGTTATTCAAGAAAGTTTGGTTATGGTTTCTACAACCCTAATGTTTGTAGATAAAAAAAATTCACAGAAGCAATCAATTCCCCTTTAGATTGGACACCCTAGTGGTGAAGAGGTGCTCTAGGCACAAAGAATAAAACCTAGATTGCAAAAAGTTAATATGGCAAAAATCACGTTTTCCAATGCACTATTGTAATTCTCCAATGCAAAAATATCCAAATTAGTGCCTTTAAACTTGTTGAATGGGGTCTATTATTAAAGAGTTAGATCAACAAAGACCCTAGGGGTGTAATCCCTTTTACTCCCTAGGGTATGCCAATCAAACTTAGGGTAAATCTAAGAGGGTATACACACTCATATTCCTCCTAGCAACCCTTGAAAATTAACTTGTAAATTTTAGCAAAATAGATGAAGCTTAATGGAGGGTGTATCCAACATACTCCTCCTAGGGTTTCCAATAAACATAACCAAGAAAGAGAAAAAAAAAATGAGCAATGCATATTTTTCCTTACCAATTCCAAGAGAGAGAGAGAGAGATCAAAACCCTAGTTTCACCAAGCAAATCACCATTCAAGATTAAGACAATAAGCTTCCAAGAGATGTTCCTTACTTAGCTCCATCCATTCATTAAGAAATATCACCAAAATATTTTTTACAAGAGAGAAACACCATATTTCCCAAGAATATCAAAAATTTTAGCCAAGTACTTCTCACAATGGGAGAGTTATGTTATGATATGAGATTCACATGTTCTCTATTTATACAAAAACGTTAAAACATAGTTTGTACACTTAGAAAGGGTAAAACATAAGATAAGGGGTAAACAAACCTTATCTTACCCCTTGCATCAAATAATAATATTTAATTTTCACTTTAACACAATAGAAACCCTAAAAAAAATTGATGTCACCCCTTTAGGGGACATTTTGACACCTTGAACAAGTCATTGGAGAAGAGAATGGAGATCATTGGGGCTTGTTGATCCTCCTCATCATGTTCTAGGGTCAACCCATGCCTCCTCCAGTCAAAATATGCCAAGTGTCAATATGAAATAACTCCATCACCATCAAACCCCGTCAAGCATGACACCAACCATCAAAAGATGACGTTTTGCCTCTCCTAGGCAAGTCGTTAGGGTACTAGGGGCTGGATAAGATCCCCCATGATGCCTTGTAAGCCTCCATAGTCATATCTCTGTGATCCGATGTGCGGGCCTACAACATCCAACCCGTGGTCTCTTTTCCCCATGGAATCCCAAGCTAGGCTTGTTCTCCTAAAACTGGCCACCAAGCAAGGTCCTTCAAAACAAAAGGGTACGCCCTCAAAAGATATCAAGTCAAAGATATCATGACAAGTGTAAACCACATCTAATAAGCAAGGCACCTAAACATGTGCATCAAAACCAGTGTTACAAGAACCGAACCGAAACCAGTAAAACCRGCCGGTCCAACCGGTTCTGAGTCCCGACCGGTCCGATTCGACTCATTAAACCGCTTTTGACCGGTTCTATGCAGAACCATTTTTTTTTKCCTAAATCGCCTGGTTCCGTACGGAACCGATTTTTTTTGTTGAAKATGCCCGCAGCCGGAAAAGGTAAGGATAAATTAGTTTTTTTTTTTAAATTTAGGGTTAGGGGCATGCATGGGAAGCTTCTAGAATTGTCTAGAGCCCCCCACTTATGAGAAACTTTGCAAATTTGTGTATAATGGTTTGGATTCACATGGATGCACATGAATATGTATTTGTTTTTCAAAATTTGAAAATTTTATGTATTTTTAGTGACCGGTTTTTTGATCCAGTTTTTTCTCGGTTCCGGTTCGATTCCATTTTTTGGGGTCGATCGGTTCAATGAACGGTCCAKTTTTGGTAACATTGATCAAAACTACCTCATCAAATTAAACAAATGCTCAAAAACCCTATACAATTGACCAATTTTAAGTATGGGAGGGGTGTCATAAAGGTATTATTGTGTAGACCAAAACCCTCAAGTAGGGAATGCTCCCAAGGATGGCCCTTCAAGGTTATGTAGTGGATAATGAGGTGTAAGGGGCTTATACTTCATAGGTCGATGAGTTTCATGACATACAAGGGCTCTTATTATCTCATTTATGGGTGCCTTTGTAGAGGGTGTGTGGCACCTTCGTTTGCGATGCACTTTTTCCAAGCCCATATTTTTTCCATTCTTTATTTATTTCACGTTTTAAGGAACAAGTTGAAGGCCATGGTCCTGACTTGGTTTCCAGATAACAACAATGTCATTCACAAATACCTCTTGGAAATGAGAAGGTTGGCTCATGATGAGACCCCCTTTCTCTTAGTTTTGTAACTGATAGCCACTACCATGGATTGGTGACCAGATGATGTTAATACCATACCGCTAAATACCTATTATCATGATAGGTCAGCTCGTGATGAGACCTCCCATCCTCCAACTAACCCCTTAAGCATTCACTATCATTTAACTAACCCCTTAATAATTCACTATCATTTATTTTTGTAGGTCCCCCTTTTCTTATAGAGAATTGTTTCATTGCTTTCTTGGGGATTGCTAGGTGAAGCATTTGGAAGGCCTATATTTAGGCTTTTATCTTTTTAGCCAACAATAATCCCTTCGGGCCTTCAGGCCCTTCTTCCCATGAAATGAGGTACATTCCCTTCTTGGGTCACTAAACTCAAAGGGCCTAGAAGAGGGAAATATGATGGGAATGTAATGAGAGGAAAGTGGTAAGTATGGTTGGGACAACCCCTTAAGGGAACCTAGTCACAAACCTTCCCCAAAGGTTGGTCACTTACTAGGAATTCTATGACACTCACCAAGGTGAAACAAGGTCAAAAGCATAATTTCCAAGCAGGCGTTATATAATCAAATAAACTTAAACACAACATGTTTAAATGCTTCAAATATTAGGGTGATTACCTGCCACAATACCTGACTTGTACTGCATGGAGAAATATCCATATTCCTTCCAGAAGCTAGCTGGTGCGGTGGATGCGCTAACAATGGATCAAAATGTGGTGATAGAGCGAGCTTCTGTATGTGCAAGTGGACACTGTTGGTCATGTGGTCTCTCGTCACTCCATATCTACAACCTAAGGCCCACGAGACATCATCTCCTTAGTTATCCCACAAAATGGGGATAACAGGACCAATTCAAGAAATTGGAGTAGTTTCTTATGTTTTTTATGGTCTAAGTATGGTGATGAGAGAGGACTCCTATGGTTCCTTGGAGGTGTGTACTATGCCTAATTAAGAGGGTGGTCTTGGCCTTATATATGCCATGAATCAAGGTTGTATTTTGGTAGAAAAGTGGATAGTTAGATTTATCGAAGGTTCTAATCCATGGCATGTCCTCTTACAATAATAGTTCTATCCTACTCAACATTATTGTTGGTTCGAGGCTCTTCTACGTTATGTGATATCTTCTCCTCCCTACACCTCTTTAAGGTTTTTGGGTCAGTGGTTTGTTGGATCATGCAATATTCTTGGAATTTTTTTGCACCTTTGGTTAGTTTGAACTTCTCTATGAGCCATGCAAGACGGGACTTGGCCTAGAGCCCCATCTAGAGCTAGTTTCATTAGGTGCAGTGTATTGTCGAATGCCAAATATTTCAGGCGCATAGGTAGAGCAAGAATGATTTTATTATTATTATTATTATTATTATCTTATTCGAGGGGTATTTAGGGTTTTGAAGCTAGGGACTAGATGGATTGGATATTTCTATCTCATCAAAAGGCCTTGTTTTCCTCCAACAATATGGTTTTCAAAGATATAATAGGATTGATTCCTCCTAAAGAGTAGTGTAAGTTGAATATGGATATGCAGGGTCCTCTGTGGTGGATTGGGGTTGGATATTTGAGAAGAAGCTCCATCAATATGAAATTAAGAAACATTACTCTCTATTTCCTCAGAAGCATCCTTAATCTCATGTTTTGAATGTGAGAAGGATCTCTTATGATCCTCATGATGGTGGATTCACCAATTGTAGAGTGTTTGGTTGCTTTACCTCAGTAATAAGTTGCTTATTAGGACATTCCATCTAAATATTTCCTTTCTAAGGGTAAGCTTATGGATGGTCTTTGTCTATGTTGCGGTCACCTAGAGACATTAGAGTACATCTTTTGGGAGTGCAAGTTTGCTAGCAAATTCTCAAAATATGTCCACGATCAACAGTTTTATTTCAAGGACTTCATTGGAAAGCAATGTTGTTTGGTGGTCTCAATCCATAGTACAATATCCCTTCACAGACATTTGGGATTTCCTTTGTATCACTACTTTATTTACCATCTGGAAGTTGTGGTGAAAATATGTGTTTTTTGATGAGGTCAGTTCAATCCAATATTTTAATCACTCTTGACAAGAAGAAGTACATATGCAATTGTATACCAAAGGTTATCTCTTGATTTAGGATTCCAAATAGATAAATGCCCAAACTTACTCTAAATGTATCTCTACTTTAGTGAAGTTGAGGAAGAGGATATAAGGATCCACTATATAAACCCTTCCACTTTTATATTCATCTTTGTAAATATATTCTTGTTAATATAAGTTGTATTTTCCAAAAACTAAAAAAGTGCCTCAAACCTCTAGTTGACCACATGCACCAAACCTTCACCAATTTGAGTATCATAAACATGAAAGAAGGTTTTGTATGTGTAATATAAGACCATGTGATTATATCCAACATTGCCACTTCATTTGAGAGACATCACTCAACACTTCAATTATAAATGTACAACCTTCCATAATGCCTTCCCTACCCCGAAGTTCATCACAACTTCATGATAGAATGGATTATCTTTCTTGAGTTAAGAATGTTGTGGATGAATGGTTAAAGGAGAAGGATTATTGTGTTAATAATGCATAGAAAATGTTAGAATATTTTGGCCACATCTGCCAATACCTCTATCTACCTTCTTCATCACTTACTAGTTTAGATCTTCTAGCATAATTGGATCTCTTTTGAAGCTCATAATATTGCACTCAATTAGAATTAACAACCAACATACTTTATTCAATGCATATCTAGCCTCACAAAAGTTTAGTTGAGAATCAACAAAAATGTCCAAATGTTTCATATTTAGAGATGTAGAAATATGTTTTAGTCACCTTCATTGAAATAATTCAATGACAACATGCCTCATATTTGATAGGCACTAAAATAATTTTGTTATTCACTCTAGTGTGATAGGCACTAAAATAATTTTGTTATTCACTCTAGTGATTTAACAATTGCCCATGCAAGCCCAAATAAAAGTTTCAAATGATGAAGAGAATAATATAGATAAATTTCATTCACAATATTAAGCTCAAAACATTTTTTGTGACATGTAATTAAAAAAATTCCCATCAATTTTGGGTACAATTTCAGTTGCCCTTGCCATGTACCAACTCTATGCTTGTAGCTAACCATGAATAAGTTAGCTTGCACTTGTTTATTCTTTGAAAATGGTTTTTTTTTTTTTTTTTTTCATTTTGGTGAAATAATTGTCGTTGCTTTGACTTCACATGCTAGTTCCCACTAATGTAGATCATGAATTATGATGTATAGTTGATCATTTTTATCTTGCCAACATCATTTCCTGAGAGTTGACAATTACTTTCTTGTGTACCAGCTCCTTAACATGCATATAATAGTTTGAGATGTTTGTCAATTGGTCTCTAGCTTCTATCTTCTTACATTGACTATATGATTAAAGTAAATTGTATTTCTTTCCAAAGTAGATAATAAGTAGAAAAATGAAGACTTTATTGAATGATTATTATTTAGTGGGATGTGTTTATATTTATGGGAAAAATTGTTAATGTCTATCCAATTTCCCAACTATTATACTACTAAAAAGGCATAGGGTTTCATTATATAATTATTGGAACCTAGGGAATAGATATGGACATCATATCGGTCCAGTTGTAGTGGTTGTAAACAACTAATAGGCTCATCATCCATAGTTGATCTCTCTCCTATTTGGTTCCCTTTAATTTGTTATGAATATATATAACTAATGTAGTATTGCATTTCTACAACCCTATACATGTAGGATAATCTATGTACTCGACCCATTGTGAAGACCCAAATAATATGACCTCGAATAGTTGAGATTGTAATTATACATGTGATTACTAAATTGAAGTAAACTAGGTGAGATCTGTGTACCATATTGTGCAATGTGTGTACTGTAGTAATATCTTTATTAACTTTTGTTACATGTACAAATATATGTGTGACATGCATGTGATTGGGTTTTAAGACATCTAAATTGGTGCAACATTTTCCTTGTTGCTCTAGTCTAGGACACATATCTATTTAATTGGTTTATGGTTATGTTTATCATTTTAGTTTAATTGACTTAGATAAATGTCTTTTAAGTTGTCTTTACATTCTATATTTTAGTTATGGTGATATACTACACAATAATTGGTTATCCCAAATGGTACCACTAAGATTTCATAATGTCCATAAATGTATTTTCCTCTAACCCTAACTTGGTAGTATGCTAACCTCGAGTATCTTTTAGAAGTCTTTATCACCCCCTAGACAATTCCCCATGAAACAATGATCAAATATATTATTGATTCTTGGGAGTGCATGTTGATTATTTATGGTGGTTTTATTCAATTATTTATAATCAATACACAAGTTAGTGTGCCATATTTCCTTTTCACAAAAAAAGATGAGTGCTTCTTATGGTCAAATGCTAAGATGCATATAGACTTAGCCAAGTAGATCTTGAATGTGTATTTTTAAGTTTAGCAACTTTTGTGTACTCATTCAATATGGATCCTTGGTCACATCCTAAGTTCCAGGAATAAGATTAATGGAAATATATAAATAAATAAATAAAAACCTTCTTGAGAGGAGGTTCAAGCAATTCATCTAGAAACAGATCCTTGAATTCATGTAATATTTAGTAGTCTTCAAGATTTTCTCCCTAGCTCTTAAATTGTTTAATTTAATGTGTTGTGAACAATTAGAATCCTTTTTATAAAACACCTCTTAACTTGCAAGGTTAATATTATGTGTTTTGGATACTTAAGATGGCTTGAACAATACTCCATGCATATACTCCATGCATTCCTTTATCATCAATGCAATTGAAGTTCTTATTGCAACAATTGACTTTGGCATGTTGTAGTTCAAACCATGTTAGGTTATTTCAACACTAGAAGTTATTTTAAATGCAACTTGGTTTAATGTTCTTTTAGGTTTATTGTTCTTTTAGTGTGATTTGTACTTAATTAATCTCATTGTCACAATCATTTCTTACACATGGATGATCCTATGGTTCAACATCTACTTGATATTAATGACATTTGATCCATGGGTTAACTCCCAATTGATTCATGATCTCTATTTAAATACTCTGGAGGATCATTGGTTGATGATTAATGTGAGAGATGTTCATGTAAATTATTTTTCTACATTAATATATTTCCTTTACTGTTGTGTCGTGTTTTCCCTCTTTGAGGGTTTTAACCACATAAATATTGGTGTCATTATCTGTGATTTGTGTGAGTGAAAGTCTTTAAGGTGTTCAATTTATGTGATAATACATTCTTTTTAAAAATGGAACAGAGCAGATGTGGATATTTTCTCTTTTTTTATTGAGATCCTATTAACTATAAAAAAAAACATGGAAGGTTTATTTTGTAGATCAAAGTTTGAGTTCATCCTTTGCACAAACCAGTTTGGTAATTTTCTTCCATGCACACGATCATTTACATATCTACGACTTATTAGAACTTGAGGTCTGTTGAATCACCGTGTTGCATGTAAAACATCATTTCTATCTCGGAATGCCTTTCATTTCATCTGAAAAGGCTTTTCATTTTCCTAAGATCTTCTCATTTCTCTCCAACTATTCAAAAGTGATAAAATACTTTCTAAATTTTTTTATTTAGATTTGTTACCCTCTCATGTGCTAAGTTTATTTATCATTTCTATAAAGTCCTAGATATCTTAGATATTGATACATGTATAATCCTTTTTGCTTTGCACTTGCAACAACTTAGAAAATAAAAAATATATTTAATGGTTTGGGGCCAATCATGTTGCATTTTTTGTGGACAAAATATTAATATTTATGGATTCCTTCTTATTTTTCTATAAATATTTGTGGTTTGTCATAGTTTATTTATTTTCTTGTGTGGCCTTTGTGTGTAGGATCCTAGGTCTTGTCTCAGCCTCTATATTTCATGGCCCAAGACATTGTTTGAAATATTTTGTTCTTGACCTATGAGTAGAAGACCTAAACTTCAATGTTCATTCTCTCTCCTCAACCTTTGTGTTTTGTTGCATAGATAAAACCCTTATTTCCTTCTATGTGAGTTGTCTCCTTTTTGACATGTTGAGGATAAGTCAAATGATTCTTGTGGCCATTGGATGATTTTTAATAATGGGTGTTATATTGTGGGCATATCCCTCCTTAGGTACCTTGGTAAAAAGACATTCATGTGGAACTTCCCCCCAAAAATAAAACCACATGAATCCTTGGTAAATCCTGCCACCACGTTGGATGGATACCCCACAAAAAAGAAAACCATGTGCCCCTTCCATGTAGTCTTTGACCCAACCAAGTATATTCACTTATAGATTGTCATGTGAACACAAGAAGACACCTCATTGTGCATCCGTAGCCATGTGGTATTGTCACCACCTAACACATAAACTATAGTGACACGAACCTTTCCATGTGGTGCTATATCATGCTACCACATAAGGTCCTACCAAATGCCAACATTAGATACTATGTCATCCTTTTTTTGTGTCAATAGTTCACAAACAACTTGTCACACTCTCATACTTCCACATGTCACCTGACAGATCTACTATATATGAGCATCTAGTCTACTAGTGCACTTAATTGTCAACCCATGGCTTGTAATATTATGAGGTGTCATGCAAACTATATGCAAGGCTCGAGGATTAATAATATAGTTGGATATTTTCATCATGTTAAAAAAAATATAGAAACCCAATTCTATTTCGTTGTAAGGAAATAAATTTTACAAGAAAACACAGCTGATGATTTATATTCGTAGGTAATATATCATGAGACACACACTCTTTAAGTTCTAAGCATAACTCATGAAATGAATTTAACTTTACAAAAATTTAAGTAATTAGATGCAAAATGTAAATATATGGTATAAAAGCATAAACATAAAGGAGAAGTAGCACCAAGTTCCTCCAGAGCGGGCCCTTTCTCTGTGGAGCAAGGTACTAAAGAAGATTTACAATTCTAAGTCTACTTCAGTGATCAAATTATCATACATAAACTGAGAAAATATGCTTGTATTAGGAAAATAAAAGAACTACAACAAACTTTGTCTTTGTCTCTATTTCTACAATATCTAATACCCTCCCTAATATTCATTCCTATTTATATCTAAGAGGCAAGCATATTTTTCTAGTTTAATTGACTAACCAAATCATTGAATGGAAATAATGATCTACACATTTGAAGAATCATTGATTCTTCAAATGGCTACTAACATATGTCATAATAATTAAATGAAATGGAGCATCTCCTTCAATTACACAATTACACCAGTAATCAAACAAAGAATCTAATATAACTAAGCAACATAGAAAATTTTGTTGTTCCATGGTTCCACAGTTACTAAAGAATAACAACATGATCTTTGGAAACTAGTAGTAGGTGACAAGTGGCATGCTCGTTTTCCTAGATTCATAGCACTGATTCTAATGATTGGGACTCACAGTAGCAGTGTTGTTGATTAAGATTCTTATCAGCATGCAACATGCATGGATCTGTAGCAGGTGGTGAACCTCTGAGTTCCATAGTAAATGAGACTTTATTGCTAGGACAGGATCCGCAACAAACTAGGTTCTGTAGCAATCTGTCTCTTTTGTAGCATACAATTCCTTTGACTTTTGTAGCATACTTTCGATCTATATAAACTTTATTTACAGGTTAGGCACAAAAGACACAATTTCTACCAAATTTACTAAAGAAATCATTAAATTGCTAAAACAAATAGAGCAGGGTATACCTGAATGATATATGAGCCAAAATGGTTATAGTTATGGATATAAAGAGGTGAAAAAGGAACAATCAAGTATGAAAACAAAAGGGAAAAAGTGATATAATCATGCCAAAACAAGGTCCCATCATCACATTTGGTTGACCTCCCTTTATTTTCATTTTAGTTTTTGGCATTGATTTTAAACGGGCATAACCTTGTCATTCAATCTAATTTTTCAGTATAATTTTTTGCTTTTGGCTATTTTTTCATTCTTTTTTCATTAGAGTGGTTAGTTTCTAGAACTATTTTGATTCTATTTTTTCTTAGTTTTGTAATGTTCCTGAGCCAATGTTTTTGCTCGGGACACTAATTGTTTACTGTTTTCTATGTTTGTTTATGTATTTACAGGTGTACTCATGAAGATGCGCATTATGGATTTACTGAATGTTGATTGAGAAATAGATCTAAAACATATAATCATAAACAAGGAAAGATATATAAATAACACCAGTAGAGAACCAATAATGTCATATCTGACCTTTATTTAGATAGTAGGGAGATCTTGTATACAAGAGATCTGCAGATCTGGAAGAAAGCCCCAATAATATCAAAATGGGTTACCAGCCGATGCAATAATAAGAAATACAAAGATAAATGCCTCCCAAAGGTTGTTTGAGAAGAGAGCCAAGCCTCCAAAGGCCACCAACAAGTAAACTAATACTGAAGATAAGAAGACCTCGTCAATACTCTACAAAACCCCTCCAACTAGTTGAGTTGTGCCCTGCTCTGGATGCTGATAAACCCTCTGTTGGTAAATATGTAACAGACAACGAATGGCATGAAGAATGTACAGAGGATTGTTAGCATATTTACAAGAAGTGTATACTTGTCATTGATGGAAAGTAAAGTTGTGGTTGTGGTGATGGCTTGAGTACAATAGCAATGAGTAGCAGTGCAACAATAATCAGGAGGAGAAGAGTCAGTGACCGTTGGATCCCATTCAAATTTCTCGAAAGAACGAGGTTCGTCAGATCTGAATGAAGACAAGACAAGCGCACTGAAGAGGAGGAAAGAGCTCAGTCGTTAGATCCAAGCGCAAGACCCGACCATCGTCGGATCTAGGATAACTTGTACGCTCTTTAAAGTGCAAGGAGAAGTGGGAGTAATCGCGATTTGCAAAATCGCGACCTAATCTGAGCCATCAAGATCTAGGTTGATCTGAACCGTTGATCAAACTCCACATCGGAGTTTCGTGAATCACGATTTCAAAAGAAAAAGAAACAAATGCAACAAGAACCCCGATTTCGCGATATGTGATATTGCGACTCAATCGTAGCCGTTGAGTTAAGATCATACCTGGACCGTTGATCATAGCCCGTATCGGAGTTTTGTGAATCGTAATTTCAAAAGGAAAAGAAACAAATGCAACAAGAACCCCGATTTCGCGATATGCGATATCGCGATTCAATCGCAGTCGTCAAGTCAATATTAGATCTGGACCATTGATCAAACTCCACATCGGAGTTTCACGAATCGCGACATAGAGAAGCAAAGAACACAGTGCAACAGGAATGTCAATTTCGGGATATGCGAAATCGCAATTTAATCGCAGCCGTTGAATAAAGAAGTGATCTGGACCGTTGATCTGACTTCTTCGTGGAGTTTCGGGGATCGGGATTTGTAAGTGACAAAAACTGTGAACGCCAAGAGTGTCGAAATCACGATGTGTGAAATCTCGATTGGATCTGAACCGTCAGATCAAGTATTGATCGGAGGGTTACTGTTCTCTCTCACAAGTTAACTCCTTAGTTTGGAATCTGTTAGGAAAACAGACTCATGATTGCAAATTAGTTGTCAATCAGTTGGCGTTTCAGTTGACTGGACAATTGTCTTTCTTTTGCCTAAGGAAATGCGAAGTGGAACCGCCGTGTGGGTGAGTATAAAAGAAAATGAGACAGACTGTATGCGGTTGGCTGTCGTGGAGGGAAAATGAATAAACAGTAAGAAAAGGAAAATGAGCAGCGGCGTAGCATGAGATTGAGAAAATGTGCAGAGTGAGATGAAACGTGGAGTAGAAGCAGAGAAGAATGACAAACAGAGCAAAAGCAGAGCTGAATGACAGAAAAAGTTGATGCAGAGCAGACCTGCTAAAAAAACAGAAGAAGAGAAGAATTGCAGAAAGGAAGATAGAAGACCAAATTTATAAAGAAGGAAAGATAGGTAAGAATTGACATATTTGCATAAGTTGTCTGTGTATTTATTATTTAACTTTATAGGGAGGTTGGGAGGTGCTCGGGAGGATTGTTTTCCTCAGAGGTTCAAGTGGGAGCTTGAACACTGGAAGTTGTAGCTTTCATCTGGTTGCAGCCAGAGAAACCAGGGTGGCAGGGTGGTGCAAGGGAGAACTAGTGTTCTCTGTTATGCAGGTTGGAGCCTGTGTAACTGGAA
>JZKD02S2136430.1:328200-342594 GCA_000966675.3 Picea glauca
TCTTCAGACTCATAACTTGTCCAATGTTTTTGACTGAGAAGAGATTTGTTAGGGCATTGTACATCTTCTTTGATGAGTCAAGATGGGAGATGTAGGGTATCAAGTGGTCTTTTATAGAATCCACTGTGATACTCATGGCATTGATGTCAACATCCTTGAACTTCTCCATAGCTGCAATGTTTTGTGGTTCCTTCTCTTCTCCTTCTTCAAACTCTGGCTTCACGATCTTTCCTTTCACAATATACAACACTTTATTCTTAGCAAGGATGAGGTCAATCCTTGTCTTCCATGCTCTGAAGTTAGAAGCTCCGTCTAACTTGTTCTCAAACTTCATAGAGTTCTTCATGGCTGCTTGACTTGGTCAAACCCTAGATTTGACCAGAAATCCAAACTTCACGTCTTGGCCTTCTGAGAGTGCTAGTAGATGCATTAGGCTAGGGAGAAATGATCTATCTGAAGAATAGGTCAATCCATTCACTTAAGGTGCCTCAATAAGAGGTTTAGGGTTTCTGCAACTGCTCTTGCTAGTAACCCTAGCGGCAGTGTCTTGGAAGCTGCTTCTGCTAGTGACCCTAGCGACAGTTCCTCAACAAGTTCAGTATCCTTGCGGCTATGTTTCCTTCCAGCGTTTAGACTAAATGAAGGAGGTGTGGGCCCATAACCTGTTAGAATATAGAATATGGTGTGTTCTTTTTACCATTGATGATACCCTCGTCACCCAACCATAGGCCGAAGCCGCCCTCCGAGCACCTTAACCTTGACTGATAATTTCTCCGAAAGCAAACCCTAGGCTAGATAGCCAAACAAAGGGTAGCACACCTTTCCCCAATGATAGCGCATCACAAAAGATGATCAGATAGTCCAAACCCTAGCCAAGAGATAGTGCAAGCTTATACTGAAAACTAGTTGTTGTTGCAACTGCAACTGCATCTCTCCTCCACATGTGCGCACCAAACTGGGAACTACAGTGCACACCAAACTGGGAAATGCAATTCTGAGATGTTGTCAAATGAGAATTGGTGCCCTGTATTTATATTGTTTCTGCCAGATTTGTTGGGGCCAACTTCTCCTTCTGGATATGTGTCTGTTCAGTATATTATTATTATTTATGGCCGACTTCTTCTCTTGGAGGCTAATAACCTAATATAAATTATCTTCGTGAACCGACAAGACTTCTAGGGTTATTAGCCAACTTATTAGGATTTCTCTTTCTTTCCAAAGTCTTCTATTCTCGTCAGGTTCACACATGGAGGTAAATACCTCCCGTAGCTACCATAATATTAACACTCCTTGATGTGGCTCATCACATCTTCCTTCAAACCCTTCCAAGAAAACCTCTCTCGGACCTGTTTGTATGTCATGATGAATCCTTGATGCCCTGCTATTGGTGAATCATGGCATGCTTGTAACACCTTGGCCTTAAACGTTCATTCGAGCACTAAGAAAATTTGGCCCTTGTAGTAAATGATATCATCCATGATTATGAAATTTTCATCTTGCACCTTTCCATCCATCACTTCACAAGAAAATTTGTTCTTTGAATATTCCACCAATAGGTGGGCCTTCCAATTTAATGAGATATCGGTCATGGCATAAACTAATGGTCTTCTGGATAAGGCATCTGCTACCACGTTATTTTTCTCTTTGAGAAATGCTATGTCAAAGTCATAAGACTAGATTTTGCTTACCCACATATGTTTCCTTTCATTCAAGTCCTTCTGATTTAGGAAGTACTTGAGTCTATTATGATCTGTCCTCACGACGAATTTTGCCCCAACTAAATATTGCATGAACTTAGCCAATGCATGCATGATGGCTAGCATCTATTTGTCATAAATGGTGTAGAGGAGCTTAGGGCCTCTCAATTTTTGGCTTTCATAGACGATAGGATGCTTGTTCTGCATAAGTACTACTCCAATGCCTTCCCCTGAGGCATCACACTCTATTGTGAAGGGTTGTGTGAAATATGGTAAGGCTAATACTGGACATGAACTCATCACTTTCTTCATTTTTTCAAAGGTGGACCATGCTTCTAGGCTCCACTTAAATGCCCCTTTCTTGGTCAAATCAATCAAAGGTGCACAAATTTGAGAAAAACCTTTGACAAATCTCATGTAATAGCAACAAATGCCCAAAAATCCCTTCAATTATGTGAGTGTCCTAGGTGTGGGTCAGTCAAGCATAGCTTGTATTTTTTCTTGGTGTACCTGTACCCCCTTCACTCCAATGATGTGTCCTGGGTAAAGGACCTCTGTCATCCCAAATTCACATTTGGATTCCTCAGCATATAAAGATTGCTCCTCCATGATGGCGAAATTATGTTCCACATGTTGAAGGTGCTCCTCCCAAGTTTTGTTATAGAGCAATAAATCATCAAAGAAGACTAATAATAACTTCCTCAGTTGCTTGTTGAACAAATGATTCATGCATGACTGGAAGGTGGTTGGTTCATTAGTCAGCCCAAAAGGAATGACCAGAAACTCATAGTGTCCATAGTGACACCGGAAAGAAGTCTTAGAGATATCTTGCTCCCTCATTTTTATCTGATGATAGCCGGAGCGCAAGTCAATTTTTGTGAAATATACCACCCCATGGAGCTCATCAATCTATGGGATGAGGTATCTATTTTTTATTGTTTTCTTATTTAAATCCATGTAGTCAATAAACATGTGCATTGTCTCATCTTTCTTTCTCACCAATACTACTGAAGAAGCAAAAGGACTGGAACTTGGCCTGATGTGGCCCATATCCAACAACTCCTTGATTTCCTTTTCAATTTCATCTTTATATTTCTTAGGGTTCCTGTAGGGAATGGTGATGACAGGTTTCACACCCTCCTCCAACTCTATGATGTGCTCAACCCCCAATCTGGAGGTTCCCTTGGTGGTATAGGTTCAAAGACCTTGTTGTGCTTATCCATGATTTTCTTAATCTCTGGTGAGTAGTGTGTTTCTCCCTTCTTGTCTACTCTGACTAATATTTTACATTTTTTTTCACAGACGATGTCTTCCCTCCTGAATATGGCCTCCATGCATTTGGTCGTCACCACTCTTGGTGTGTTGCATGTCATACCCCTGAGAACCATATTTTTCCCGTCCTTTGTTGTGAAAGACATTTCCATGGTTTTGTAATTTATGGTGATTTTCCCCAATGTGCTAAGCCATTGTACTCCAAGGATGATGTTAGTGTCAGGAAGGTCCATAACATAGAAATCCTGTGCCAAATCATGTTTACCCAAGGTAAGTTTCATTCCCAGAATGTACCTATCACAAGGCATAGTGTGCCCCCCTGCTACCTCCACACAAAATCCTTCAAACTCCACTGTCAGTATATGTCTTCTTTGCAGTAGGGTTGAGTCAATGAAGTTGTGTGAGGCTCATCCATCAATGAGAACTCAGACCTTCTGCCCTTGTAGCACCCCTCTCATCTTGAAAGTGTTGAACTTAGGTACCCCGTTGATGGATGCAAGTGTCACCTTCTCGTCTGTTGTAAGGTCATGACTTGCATCCTCCTCTCCTGCATGTTCTTGGTTTTCAGCCTCCATGTTTTGTAAGTGGACGAAATATCCATCCTCCTCATCATCTGAAATCACCTTAATGTAGTGGGCTTTTCCCTTACCCATGCATTTGTGTGTTGGGTCCCATGGTTCCTTGCAGGTGAAGCACAATTGCTTTCTCCTCAATTCTCTCCTAGTGTTCTCATCCATCCTACCCCTTCCTTGGTCAAACCCCCTTGGGTCTCTCCCTCCTTGGTTCATAGGAGGTCTTTGGTCTCTACCCCATTGATTAGGAGGTCTGGGGGTGAATCTCGTCTTTGTTTCGATCCTAAGTCCCTAGTCTTCCAAATGGCATAATGCAAGTTGGTAGGCTTAAAATCCTTGACCCAACCTCTCAAGGGTTCCATCAACCCTTCTGTGAAGAGAATCATAAGTATCGCTTGAGACACATCCTGTACCATCATTGCTAGCCTCTGGAACTCTTCTATGTAAACCTCTAGTGACCCTGTTTGTCTGAGCTATGTGAGATCCCTAAAATTTAGCTTCGGGTCCCCCTGGTCAAACCTGTCAATGAGCCTCTGTGTGAACTCTATATAGGATGTAATCTGATTGTGACCCAGTGTGGTCAACCCATGGTACCACCAATCACGAGCCTTGCCATCCAAGTAAATTGTGGAAAATTTGATGGCATCCATCTCCCTCATGGGGTTAAGTTGTAGGTAGGTATCCAAATTATTCACCCATGCTTGTGCAATCACCTTAGCAGATCCATCAAAATTAAGAATTTCTATATTTCCTGCTATGCGCTCCAATTCATAGTTGGGCCTTTGATATTGTTTAGGCTTACCCCAAAAATTGATTCCACAATATTGGTCCAGTGTGATTTTCCTTTTGAACCCTGCACTTAAGGCATGGTACTCCCTGGCATACTACTCAATATTGTCCTCAATCTCATCCTCATATTTGTGTTGTGGCTAATTATCCAAGGATGTAGGTAGATAGGGACTAGGGGTGGTCCTACTATGTGTTTGTCCCTGGGGTGCACCACCTCCATAGATTTGTCCCTTAATGTGATAATGGGGGCTATGCTCCTGTTGAGGTCTAGTATCTCCATGAGATCCACTAGATTCTCTATTGGCATAAACCTCTGGACCCTTCCCTGCATGAGTCATCTGCATCATGATTTGCACCAATCTCTCTTGGTTGTCATTCACTCTTTTCAGAGTCTCTGTCATTTCCACCTGTCCCAAGCGCATTGTTTCATGGTTTTCCTGTAGATGATGCACAAGGATGCTCCATGTCATGTTTATGGAGTGTTGCAACTCCTTGGTGAAACCTGCTATAATATGTGGCTCATTGTCCTCACCTGTTCCCTCCATTTCTGCCTCTATCTCACATGTTTTCTTCCTGTGTCTTCCCATGTAAATGCCATTGAACTTATGCATGTGCTAATCCCCACAAGATGGGAGGATCAACACTCTGATACCATCGTAATGTTCCTGAGCCAAATTTTTTTCTCGGGACACTAACTGTTTAATGTTTGTTATGTTTGTTTATGTATTTGCAGATGTACTCGTGAAGATGTGCATTATGGATTTAATTAATGTTGATTGAGCAATAGATCTGAAGCATATAATCATAAACAAGACAAGATATGTAAAGAACACTGGTAGAGAACCAATAATTTCATATCTGACCTTTATTTAGATAGTACGGAGATCTCGTATACAAGAGATCTGGAGATCTGAAAGAAAGCCCCAATAATATCAAAATGGGTTTCCAACCGATACAATAATAAGCAATACAAAGATAAATTCATCCCAAAGGTTATCTAAGAAGAGATCCAAGCCTCCAAAGGCCACCGGCAAGCAAGCTAAGACTAAAGATAAGAAGACCTCATCAATACTCTTCAAAACCCCTCCAACTGGCTGAGTTGCGCCCTGCTTTGGATGATGATAAACCCTCAAGTTCCCTCCCTCCCTTTTCTGAGCTCCAAATCCCTCCAAACTCTCCCGAAATGTAGATCAAGCTAATAGAATCCAATGGGCCAAGTCTCAAGTTCAATTGAGAAGTTCTTTTGCACCAACTCGGCAAACCTTCAACTGATTTGCGCCCTCTTGGTTTGAATAAGTCAAGGATAATTCGTTCTCCCTTCTAGGAGCCTCCAAATGCCACCAAAATCTCCCAGATTGTAGATTGGGCCAATGCTAACAAGATGATGAAGTCTCAAGTCAATCTATGAAGATCTGAGCCAATAAACACTGATAACCTCTTTCTACAATGCGCCCCTCTCTTCTCCAATTCATGCCAAGACCCCAGAAATAAAATGTAAGGATAATATCCTCTGGAATAGACCAAGAATGATGTTAGGGACTCTATGAAGAAAACCCAAGTGCTCATTTTCCAAAAATCCTTCTCCTTCCTACAAATTGAATCAATATCCTTAAGGTAGTGTGACCCCTATCTAGAAACCCCCTAGGTTGCACCCTAGTCTGGTATCTGTCGGTGGAACAAACACCGCAACACTATAGAATGATGTGGGAGGATTATTTCACTTTTGGGACCAAGCCTGGATCAAGAAAGGTGGGAACGTCCACCACCGAGTTGATCTCTAGGGTTTTAGACTCAAAACACTCAAAATTGCTTGTGCTCAAGAGCTCCAATGCAAATAAGACAATAATCCAGAATGAATTACAAGTGTGCCCTGACCTTTCCTTTTATTTCATTAAGTTATCATTTTCCACACAAATTCGACTTAATAATAGAATGTTATGTCTTTTGGTTGACTTTGTCCCCAATATGCCTGAGACTATAGTCTAGTGGGGATAGCTATACTACTGAGTTTCTCCAAACCTCTTCATCAAGGGGCGGGGGACATCACAAGTTTTCTCATAAACCCCTCTATAATCCTCATTTGTGTGAGGAAGGCATCTCTTGAGAATCTAGGCATCTTTTTAAGTGTGGGTTTTTTTGAAAGTGCAAAATTTTTCAAGTACTTTCTATCTATTCAATCAATTTCAATTTTTAGAGCCATTTTTATTATTGATTGTAATATGTTCAATCCAATAGATATCCAACTTATAAATACCAATTATTTGTCTTTTAAGTCTTATATAGAAGATTTATTGAGAAGTAGAGGACCTTAAAAGGTCACCCAAGGAACAAATGTTTCCACAATGGATGCATTGAAGAAATCCAAATGGGACAGTAAAAATGATGAAGCCCACAGACTCGTAGGGTTGTCAATATCTAAAGACTTGAAGTTTCATCTTCAAGAAATTGATATTCATAATTCAGTTTGGTTGAAACTTGAAAAGTTTGGTAAACACAACCAAATCTAGGCTCGTCAATTTGAAAATTGGTATATTGCTTTGGACTAGTGATTCTACATGCATTGAAGAATAAATATCAAAGTTTAAACTTTGTAACCTTTACACCTAGACTATGAAATTAAAAAATATGATGACTAAATGATTTTTTCTATTCTAGCTAAACTTGCCAAATTATGACTATTTTGTTTTTGTGTCCACTTTTCACTCCACTAGAGAGGGTTTCCTTAAGGTAGTAATACTTATAATATTCTCTTAAAACATTTTTTGAGACTCTAACTTGAGAGCAGAATAAGATCTTGCACCTTGGAGTGATCAATTTTGAAGGTACCTTCAATAAAGACTTAGTGGCACAACATAAATAAGGCCCCAATCCATCCAATAAGTAGGAGTCTTGATCACAATAACAAATATAACAAGGGTTTCAAAACAACTCGGCCTTCCCCTAATCCAAACATTGATAAAGGAGCTAATTCTAAAGGTAATAAGACTGAGAAACAGTGTAACTTGTGTGGACTAGATGGTCATTTGATATGAAGGAAGCCTTGGAATCATCCATGAAGAAGAAAAACATCAATTTGCATCTTTCTCCTTCTACCTCTTCTTCTAAAGGACATGTTATTTTTTCCTCTTCTTTTTCTTTCAATGAAACAACTTGTTTTCTTCAAATGAATGGATTCTACATTAGGACGAATGGATTATAGATTAGGATCATCTTATCATATGGATAAAGATAAATCCATCATTTATGATCTTAATTAATGTAACATTAAGCATATATTTGTTGGTGATGATACATATTTAGGGATTGTAATTTCAAGAACATTTCAACTAGATAATGGTCATTTAATGTTGTATTATGTGTTCCTAATATTTCCTTCAATGTTTTTTCATCCTTTCAATTCACTTATTCAAGTGAAGGAAAGTGCCTCACCAAATTGTAATTAAGGAGTTCAAGGATCACTGACATGGTGTAGTTAAAGGGACTATTTATGATTTTACCAAGGTGTACAAATTTGACAACTTTGGGCTATCTTCACTTTTTTTTCAATTTTTATTGCTCATGGTGATGATGTGAACATAATTTTTCATGAGTGGTTTGGACACTTAAACTACCATTGATAGAAAGAATTATGTAAGTAAAATATGGTCACCAACCTTCCTCTCCTTTCTTCCAAGGATGTTTTTTGTTCCATGTGTGTTCTCAAAAAACATCATCAATGAAACACAAACATGCCTTTTGGAACACATCAACTCCCATTTTGTAGGCATTTGTTTGGTGTAATTCCTTCTTTTATTTTTCTAGGATTAAGTATCTCTTAACCTTCAGTTATGATTTTGCAGATGCAGTTGGATTTATTTTCTAAAACTTAGAGCAAATTTTTGAAGATGTTTTTTGACTTTTGGGTCTTTTTGGAAAAAATATAGGCATCAACTGTAATGATCCCAAGCCATTATGCAAGGATCATCATTGTTTTGGTGTCTTTTTAAAACTTTTTCTGGTTGTGGTATTTCGTCAAACAATTTGTTGATCTATTTGTCTAGATGTGTTTATATGTGTGTATGCAGCAAATAACAGAAAGAGATAACCATGGAATATACCTCAACCATATGCAATAAGATACACAAGCCAAAACATCTCAAATCTTCTTTATTCATAAAATAGAAGAACCTGCTACAATGGAGACACCGATCTGGAATGCTCAACAGATGGCCAAGATGATAGACAATAGATAACAAGTATGAGCTGCTACAAAATGATCCTGACAATACAAAATAAGCCTCCAAAGGCTGGATAAGAGATGAAGTCCAATGCCAAGTGCCAAACCCCTCACTGCTGGAAGATGCCATGCTCTGTTGGATAACTAAAGCTCCTCAACAATTCGGCCCTAGTGCCAAAGATGTCCAATCACCTCCAGAGAGATGCCAAACAGTATATTGGGTGATGGTAAGAACAACCCAAGTGCCCAAATCTCCAAGATCCCTCTCAACCTCTATAGATCTGAACTCCTCCACTGAATGGTGTGCCCCACTAGATGACTGAAGCCCTAGATAATTCGACCCTGATGAAGGAGGCTTCTAAATGCCCTGAAACTCTCCACAATGATAGATCAAGATGCTGCAATGAGAACCCAAGTGCTCAAATCCTCAAATACCTGCTAGATCCTTAGATCTAGCTACCCTCCAAGTAATGGTGCGCCCTCCTCTTGGGAAAACGTCCCACTCTCAATACAAATCGATCCTCCATTGAAAGACTCCGGAAAGCCACCAAGAATGATGCCAAGAAACCTACAAAGGAAACCCAATACCTGGAATTCCCGGAATCCCTTCTCCTCAGCTAGGCCGAATCCCTCCTCAATGAATGGTGCGCCCCCATTGTTGGAAACCCCCAACTGGTGCGCCCTCTCTCTATCTGCACAAGCAACTGATGTGGAATCCTCCTACAATTGAGTAGATCTGGAACTAGAATGGTGTGGGAGTGTATTTCATCTTCGATACCAAGCTTGGGAAAAGATAGGTGGAATCTTTCACCACTGAATCGTCCTCTAGGGTTTGTTAAGTCAAAACCCTCAAAACCCCCAATGTTGGACTCACTAGCTAGAAACCAGATATCAAAATAAGATCATACATGAATGAATGAGTAGAGGCCCTTGCCTTTCCTTTATACTTTTTGGCTCACTTTGTCCCTCCAAAGTGACCTTCATTTTATTAATATTTAATTAATTAATTCAATCACTTTAATTAATTAATTAACCTTTTTACCTCTGAAAATCTCGTTATCTCTCCTTGTGTCTTCCTTGGTCACTGAAAGTCACTTCTATCCATCCCATCTTATAGTGTTACTCCTCCCAATTCCAATGAGCTATTACAACAAGAGGTTCCTCCAAGTAATGTGCCCAAAATGACCTCTTCAATGATCACAATTAACTTATAGCTAAAAATAGTCAAAATCATGGAAATCGTCGGAATGCAATGAAACCAAAGCCAACCTGTGCGGAATGGCTCATAATGATGGAATATGATGATCAATGCAAGCTGGACCCCACAATGCCTCTCAAATACCCATGTACTCGCTATAACATCCATCTRGCTATTCTAGTCATCATAAATCTCTGCACTGTGATGATGTCCCAAAGTGGGGACATTACAGTCCTCCCTGCTAGAAAATTGCTTGTCCTCAATCAATAACTGAATCCCCTCAAGTATAATGCCAGGATCCCATATCCACCTATGGGTTACATAGTGGAACCCATCCAAGGATGAACAATCACACATGTTTCCCCCTGGGTCCCATATCAAGTCATGAACTTCTAGCCCCTGGGACACATAATCCTGAAATACACCAACTTCGTGAGTCTCTTGTACCTGACACATGGTCTCATCTCGGAATGAGTCCACCCTCCAAATCTCTACCAAGATCCACACGGCCTCCACCAACTGCACATGTTGATGCCCGAATGAGGTATTGTAAGACCTCTGTGAGGCACCTGCAAGCGATGCGCTCCTCTCAACACTGAAGCTCAATGGAAAGTCAGAATAACTTTCCCCTACAATGGTCCACTCTCCCCTATCGGTCAATGAACTGCTCAATCTTGCAATCCCTGGGTCCCATGCTAACCTCTGTCGAAGATCCTCATGCTGACACTACACTATTCTGACCATGATTGTCTTCCCCCTGCATACATCCTGAGCCCTCCTCTCCTGGGTCCTCCAGCTGAAATACCTGTGATCATTGGAACTGTTGTCCAAAAACTGTATCAGTGAAGACACCTATGTAGAAGAAGTACCTGTCCAAACATCTCCATGCCCTATCATAATGATCAAGTAGAAGGAAAGGTCTCACCCCATAGGACAAGTACCTACAAACCCACTCCAAGCCAAACCAAGGTGGAGTGTGTGGCTCTCTGGTGCAACCTAGGTCAACGTGAACATCGTGCTAACAAAACAGACTCCTGGGTCCCATGGAAAACTTAGAAGTTTATCACTTCCAATCTCCTTTAACTGCTTCTGTGTGAGACTAATCTCTGTCATAATCCCTATGTGCTCATCTTCTATCCTCCTCATGCTATTGTCAATGATAAGCGTGTCGGAAAGGGATAAAAAACATATCTGCAGCTGACTGTAGGACTGGAAGGCATCACATGCTTTGGTCAATCCCAAGGATTCGACCAGAAGCTCGTCCAACGGTATCCATGATAAATACTCGCCTGTGGTCATCACTAAACCCCAATCATCAGGTACAATCAGAAGCAACTCCTCAAACTGCTGGTAAACTGCTCTCCATCTCCCATCACCTAGGCAATTGCTGAAATGGTGAAGGTGAGATCTCATAACCATATGCTGTTGCAAAGGAGTGGCACCTGCATGCTCCCCTAAGTGTGTCTCCTCTCTGTCAGGCAGTACACCCCTATGAATCCCACCATACATCTCAGCATGTCTCTGTGAACTATCACTCATCACTGTATGCTCTGGCATACTCTTGTCATCTCCCGCAAACTCATGTTGCATCACAGATCCTGGGTGTACGGCTGGACCAATCACTATATGGAGATCAACCACTCCCAAGACACAAATGGAAGTGTCCCCCATCAACTGGTGCTCCTCTACTAGATCACCAACATCCTCTAACCATGTGACTGACTGATACATCTGAGTGTCCACTAAGACGAATGAAGTGGACCTCTGATAGATCTCCTCAGGAGACTCATATGTCCTAGACTATGATTCTTAAAGGGCAGTTTGTGTGCCTCTCAAGAATCCTCGAGTGCTCTCCAACTCCTAAGTGAGTTGGTCCATCTCCAACTCCTCCTCCCTCAGAGCCTCATGATACATCTCACCAATCCCCAGTAGATAATCTCTGTCTGTCAACAACTGTTGGTAGTCAGTCCTCATCACAGATACTCTCTCCCAGAGAGTGTGAAAATCATCCATGGAAAACCCTCCATCTAAGCTACCGTGTGCCACTGATGTTCTCCAACAGTAATCTGCCATCACTGCATGCATGTCATCAATAGGTCTAGTGGCTACCCTAATTATAGCCTCACTAACTCTCAACTGTGTTGCTAAGTGGGGTGACTCCTGATCATGGTCATGTTGAGGTGCCATCTCAGACCCCTCATGGCTAGTGTCAATATTGCTAGTGTCAGCTCTGGAATCCCCAACAACACCCTTTGCATAAGATGATGGGTTGATCTGTCCACTGTCTACTATGCTGCTGGGTACTCCTGCATGCCACTACATCCCCTCACTAGATGCCATCTCCCCCTGACTCACATTGTATCATGTATGAGCAGTCGTATCCTCCTGTGCACTCAACCTGCTACTATCATTTGCACCTGGATCCCATAGAGATGTATCCATACATGTGCTATAGTCATCCTGACTGCTAAAAAGTACAACCTCATCAATGCAAGTCGATCCTGGAGTCTCTCATAGCTGTGACTCTGTCTCCTCTAGCTGACCTGTATGTGTGAGGTCAACTGCCTATACATCCTGTACCCCCTTCGAAATCTGTGGGTCTACCTGTCTATGGTGTGCATCCCTCACACTAGGCTCATCCATCATACCTGACATGCCACTGATCTCCTCATGTGATGTGGCTATCATGGGTGTCTGAACATGTGACAGATGTGTCACGGCCCCCATAGGAAGCTCATCATCTCTAGGTGCTAACACGTGTGACTCCTCACTAGTGTCACCACTCTATTGAGGCGTAAGGTCATCAATGGTATGTGATATGTCTGCTGAGACACTGGTGCTATCGTCATGTCCATCCAACTGTCTATCCACTACACAAGGGTCATCATCATCCTCCAACATGCAAGCATCACTAGCCTTTGTGCAAGTCATCCTCACTATCCTCTGAGGTAGAGTCATTATCACTAAACTATGTGCAAGAGCCATTGTCATCATCTAACTGCTTTGGATCAACATCTATCGCTCCATCCACACACACCTCATCCTCCCTGTCATAGTGTGCTTCAATAGTGTGCTTTTGATCCCTACACCTATGATTAGGTTCCCACGACCCCTTGCAATAGTGGAAAGGTTGTGTGCTTCTACTGGGTGTGGGGTTTCTCTGTTCTTCCCACCATCTAGCTGCTTCTTTTTTCTTTTCACCTGCTATGATGATCCCCTCTAAAATATCCCATTTGCTCCAATGGGGATTTCTATAAGCTGCATATTGTGGGAAGGTTATTATAGCCTTAGTTTCCTCGCTAAGGTTGTCATACATGATCTCCAAACATGATATCTCAAAGGATATCTTATCCATTTCTTTCCAACTATCCATTTATCCCTATGAAAGACCCCTCAGGTTTGCAAGAGTTTAAGCTCTGATACCATTGTAATGATCTGAAGCCATTATGCAAGGATCATCACTGTTTTGGTGTCTTTTTAAAACTTTTTCTGGTTGTGGTATTTCGTTAAACAGTTTGTTGATCTATTTGTCTAGATGTGTTTATATGTGTGTATGCATCAAATAACAGAAAGATATAACCATGGAACATACCTCAACCATATGAAATAAGATAGACAAGCCAAAACATCTCAAATCTTCTTTATTCATAAAATAGAAGAACTTGCTACAATGGAGACGTCGATCTGGAATGCTCAACAGATGGCCAAGATGATAGACAATAGATAACAAGTATGAGTTGCTACAAAATGCTCCTGACAATACAAAATAAGCCTCCAAGGGCTAGATAAGAGATGAAGTCCAATGCCAAGTGCCAAACCCCTCACTGTTGGAAGATGCCATGCTCTGCTGGATAACTAAAGCTCCTCGACAATTCGGCCCTAGTGCCAAAGATGTCCAATCACCTCCAGAAAGATGCCAAACAGTAGATTGGGTGATGGTAAGAACAACCCAGGTGACTGAATCTCCAAGATCCCTCTCGACCTCTGTAGATCTGAACTCCTCCATTGAATGGTGCGCCCCACTGGATGACTGAAGCCCTAGATAATTTGGTCCTGATGAAAGAGGCCTCCAAATGCCCTGAAACTCTCCACAGTGATAGATCAGGACACTGCAATGAGAAATCAAGTTCTCAAATCCTCAAATACCTACTAGATCCTTAGATCTAGCTATCCTTCAAGTAATGGTGCACCCTCCTCTTGGGAAAACGTCCCACTCTCAATAAAAATCGATCCTCCAATGAAAGACTCTGGAAAGCCACCAAGAATGATGCCAAGACACCTACAAAGGAAACCCAATACCTGGATTTCCCATAATACCTTCTCCTCAACTAGGCCGAATCCCTCCTCAATGAATGGTGCGGCCCCCTTGCTGGAAACCCCCAACTGGTGCACCCTCTCTCTATCTGCACAAGCAATTAATGTGGAATCCTCTTGCAACTGAGTAGATCTAGAACTAGAATGGTGTGGGAGCATATTGCATCTCCGAGACCAAGCTTGGGACAAGCTAGGTGGAATCTTTTGTAGAAAATATTGAGGTCCTATGAGGCTGCCATCTAAGGTCTGTCCTTGACCTTAGTATGGCTCTAAGTTTCAACTATATGGCTGTCTTCTTTTGTTGTTTTAGGACAACAAACAGTCATCCCACTTTCT
>JZKD02S2136430.1:461284-475125 GCA_000966675.3 Picea glauca
ACATTTACACTATAATAAAAATATTATATTATATTCAAAATGGATATGTAATAAAAAATTATACTATATTTAAAATGGATTTTTATTATTATAAGTGCAAATATTTATAAAAAAAATTAAAAAACTTCTAAACGGATAATAACTTAATTTCGATTGAAAAATCTTGCCATGATTATTAATTTATTTTAAATTATATGAAATTGTAGTTATTCGTGAAATTTATATTAAAACTTTTTGGGGGCAACTTAATTAGTAAATTTCGTGATGAGGTTCCAGTTCAAAACTTCCTGCTTTACTTATATCAAACTGATTTACTTATATCAAATAAAAAGGACATGTCAAACCATGTTATCTTGTAATTTTAGATGAAGTAGTTGTTTCATACTACCATAAAAAAGATTGAGATATGTTTCTTTTGGTAAGTAATTCTAAGAAAACAATTATTCAAAATTCTTACTATTGGTCTCATTTGGGAAACTAGATTAGCAACAATGCATTAACTTGTGTGAAAGTTTGTGAAATATTTGTTTATCGAAACTAAAAGTCCGAACATAGTAAAGGTCTAAGAATATCTGTTATACAAAAAACTAGCTCCTATTTTTTTCTTAGTTAGCAACTATGAGGTGGGATTGAGATAATGAAACCTCCTATACTGAACAACAAACCAATGAAACTAAAAAACATTAAAAACTAAATAATGAGTAAGCCATGAGCCAAAAACACCTAAGGATGGGGGAAATCCAAGTTTTCCACGTCCATTCCCATCATTTGCTTCACCTTCATGTTCATTTTGTGGTCAAGGAGATTGATTTGTAATTGGACGTCGTCTAGGTGCAACCGAATTTCCTATTTGGCCTCATGTCATTCAGCAAGGACACAACCGATCAATAGATTTAGATGCCAATAGATGTCTATAGTTTTCAAATTTACTGAGAAACACGAGCTCAAGTATTGCCAGTGTCTGGTACCCATGAGCTAGTGGATTGGAGCACCTCCTCATCCAAGAAGAAAATGCTTCAGAACACAGACGTCTGCCTCAGTGAGATCAATTTCAACTCTAATTTTGGGAGAGGTATGGGCTTGGTAAGCTTCATCATATTCTTCAGCCGTAGAGACAAGTTTGAGAGCCAAAGCGGCTCCTATTTCGGTGAGAGGAACTTCTCCTGGCTCGACAAGACTGGACACCTCTAGCCATTGCAGCAAAGGGACAAAGAAGGGAAAGTGGGGAGGGGTGAGAGGGACAAGCAAGAACACGAGGATGGAAATGAGGGGGAAAATGTCTCAGAGAAGAGGAGGGAAGAAGGGTGGCGAGACCACTTCCAAGAGATAGTCGAGATGATAAAACTATCCATCGTCCCAGACAAGAAGTGAAGGATACGGTTGAAATGATTGAGGGGAAGCATAATAAGGGAGATGGGCGTCGTCTAGCTGCAACCGAATTTCCTATTTGGCCTCATGTCATTCAGCAAGGACACAACCCATCAATAGATTTATATGCCAATAGATGTCTATAGTTTTCAAATTTACAAGAAACACGAGCTCGAGTATTGCCAATGTCTGGTACCCATGAGCTAGTGGATTGGAGCACCTCCTCATCCAAGAAGAAGATGTTGCAGAACACATACATCTTCCTCAATGAGATCAATTTCAACTCTAATTTCAGGAGGGGTATGGGCTTGGTAAGCTTCATCGTATTCTTTGGCCGCAGAGACAAATTTGAGAGCTAAAGAGGCCCCTATTTCGATGAGAGGAACTTCTCCTGGATCAACGAGACTGGCCACCTCTAGCCATTGCAGCAAAGGGACAAAGAAGGGAAAGTGGGGAGGGGTGAGAGGGACAAGCAAGAACGTGAGGATGAAAATGGGGGGGGGACATCTCAGAGAAGAGAAAGAGGGAAGAAGGGTGGTGAAATCACTTCCAAGAGATAGTCGAGATGATAAAACTACCCATCGTCCTAGACAAGAAGTGAAGGATATGGTCGAAATGATTGAGAGGAAGCGCAATAAGGGAGATGATGTTTGTAGGAGGAATCATAATGAGATGCAAGGTGGAAAGGAAAAACCAGGTCGGAGATAAGTATCGATGAAGCATCATCCACTTGGATCAATGGTAGAAACATTAAAGAGCCATGAGAAGGGCGATACGCACAAAGGAGGAGATGTTAAATCACATGAGGCCAAGTAATGGAGGTGGTTGAGGGGTGGCATGTGCCAAGTAGGTTGGAGTGATGAGTGGTGGCTTGCCTTGAATGGTTGCCTTATGTATTATACACTCACCCTATATAGAAGATAATTGTCATACCGCCTGACAGTTATCTTTTTCCCCTAGTCTTCCAAATGGCATCATGCAAGTTGGTAGGCTTAAAAACCTTGACCCAACCTCTCAAGGGTTCCATCAACCCTTATGTGAAGAGCATCATAAGTCTCGCTTGAGACACATCATGTACCATCACTGCTAGCCTCTGGAACTCTTCTATGTAAACCTTCGGTGACCCTGTCTGTCTGAGCTGTGTGAGATCCCTAAAAGGTAGCTCTGACTCCCCCTGGTCAAACCTGTCAATGAGCCTCTGTGTAAACTCTTTATAGGACGTAATATGATTGTGACCCAATGTGGTCAACCCATGGTACCACCAATCATGAGCCTTGTCATCCAAGTACATTGTGGCAAATTTGATGGCATCCATCTCCCTCATGGGGTTAATCTGTAGGTAGGTATCCAACTTCTACACCCATGCTTGTGCAGTCACCTTAGCAGATCCATCAAAATAAGGAATTTTTATCTTGCCTGCTCTACGCTCCAATTCATAGTTGGGCCTTTCATACTGTTTAGGATTACCCCGAAACTTGATTCCACAATATTGGTCAAGTGTGACTTGCCTTTGGAACCCTGCACTTAAGGAATGATACTCCCTGGCATATTGCTCAAAATCTCATCCTCATAGTTGTGTTGTAGCTGATTATCCAAGAATGTAGGTAGATAGGGCCTAGGGGTGGTCCTACTGTGTGTTTTCCCCTGGGGTACACCACCTCCATAGCTCTGTCCCTCAGTGTGATAACAAGGGATATGCTCCTGTTGAGGTCTAGTCCCTCCATGAGATCCACTAGCTTCTATGTTGGCATAAACCTCTGGACCCTTCCCTACATGAGTCATCTGCATCAGGAGTTGCCCCAATCTCTCATGGTTGTCATTCACTCTTTTCAGAGTCTCTATCATTTCCACATGTCCCCTGCGCATTGCTTCTTGGTTTTCTTGTAGATGATGCACAAAGGTGCTCTGTGTCATGTTTATGGAGAGTTGTAACTCCTTGGCGAAACCTGCTAGAATCTGTGGCTCATTGTCCTCACCTGATCCCTCCATTTTTGCCTATATCTCACTTGTCTGCTTCCTGCGTCTGCCCATGTAAATGCCACTGAACTTCTGCATGCGCTAATCCCCACAATATGGGAGGATCAACGCTCTTATACCAATGTAATGTTCCTAAGCCAAATTTTTTGCTTGGGACACTAACTGTTTACTGTTTGTTATGTTTGTTAATGTATTTGCAGGTGTACTCATGAAGATGTGCATTATGAATTTACTTAATGTTGATTGAGCAATAGATCTAAAGCATATAATCATAAACAAGACAAGATATATAAAGAACACCAGTAGAGAACCAATAATGTCATATCTAACCTTTATTTAGATAGTAGGGAGATCTTGTATACAAGAGATCTGCAAATCTAGAAGAAAGCTCCGATAATATCAAAATGGGCTGCCAGTTGATACAATAATAAGCAATACAAAGATAAATTCCTCCCAAATGTTGTCTGAGAATATATCCAAGCCTCCAAAGGCCACCAGCAAGCAAGCTAAGATTGAGGATAAGAATACCTCGTCAATACTCTGCAAAACCCCTCCAATTGGTTGATTTGTGCCCTGCTTTGGATGTTGATAAACCCTCAAGTTTCGGCCCTCCCTTTTATGAGCTCTAAATCCCTCTAAACTCTCTCGGAATGTAGATCAAGCTAATAGAATCCACGGGGCCAAGTCTCAAGTTGAACTGAGAAGTTCTGCTCCTCCAACTGGGCAAACCCTCAACTGGTTTGCACCCTCCTGGTTTGACTAAGTCAAGGAGAATTCATTCTCCCTTCTAGGAGCCTCCAAATGCCGCCAAAATATCCCAGATTATATATCGGGCCAATGCTAACAAGATGATGAAGTCTCAAGTCAATCTATGAAGATCTGAGCCAATAAACACTGATAATCTATTTCTGCAATGCGCCCCTCTCTTCTCCAATTCGTGCCAAGCTCCCAGAAATAAACTGTAAGGATAATCTCCTTCGGAATAGACCAAGAATGATGTTAGGGACTCTATGAAGAAAACCCGGGTGCTCCTTTTCAAAAATTCCTTCTCCTTCCTCCAGATCGAATCAATCTCCTCAAGGTAGTGTGCCCCCCTAGCTAGAAACCCCCTAGGTTGTGCCCTAGCCTGGTATCTACTGGTAGAAAAAACCATGCAACACTGTAGAATGGTGTGGGAGGATTATTTCACCTCTGGGACCAAGCCTGGATCAAGAAAGGTGGGATCTTCCACCACCGAGTTGATCTCTAGGGTTTTAGACTCAAAACCCTCAAAATTCCTTGTGCTCAAGAGCTCCAATGCAAATAAGATAATAATCCAGAATGAATTAGGAGTGTTCCCTACCCTTTCCTTTATAACTCCAGTCTATTCATCTGTTGAATTAGTTAACCCCTAGGGTTAACTCTTAACCTTAACTCACATTTTCTTTTCTTAGAGTTATCCTTTTCCAAACAAAGTCAACTTAATATAGAATGTTATGTCTTCTGGTTTACTTTGTCCCCAATATGCCTAAGACTATAGTCTAGTGGGGATAGCTAGACTATTGAGTCTCTCCAAAACTCTTCATCAAGAGGTGGGGGACATTGCAGTCTTCCCTGCTAGAAATTGCTTGCCCACAAGCAATTATGGACATGTCTCCTAGATAAATTGTTCCCCTTCTGATCCAGGTGGATATGGGTGGCCACCTGCCTATTCCACTTGGACCCCCACCATTGTTTCTTTCAGTTTTTCAATTCCTTAATTGTAGCACAATTTACTATTTTTGGCAGTTTTTCGGGTCCTGGACTTTCGGAGTCGTTTTGACTCTTGAGGCCCTAAACTATGTTTTTTGGGGCATTAAACCTCCAGTGAATATATGTCTATTCCAAACTCAATATTTGATGTCATCAGTGTAGTCCTCGGATATATATTTCTAACGATGTATCATGTGCGTTAAACGGAGATAGTATGCCAAAGTTACGACCCCGGGAAATTGATGTACCAATTTACCCCGACGAGGCCCATATTCTGGCGCTTCATCTCCTAGGGTTAGGTTTTTGGATGTTTAGGGTTTCCATTGTTTATCAATAATATATAGGCCTTCGAGCCTCATTGTAACACAGAGTTGAGAGACCTGTAGCCACCACATCTCTTCTCAGAGATAAGCTACCAGTGCCCTAACTAATTTATTTCCACTATGTCTGTAAACAAATTTCAATTCTTTGATATTAATGAAATGAAGTGTTATTTCTGTTGCATCTTTGTATTCATGGTTATTTGTGTATTCTGTTACGTTCCTGCATAAATTCAGATCAGTGGTATCAGAGCGGTCTACTCTTTCTCGATCCTTCTTTGCATGTCCCCAACGAGGTCGGGGTATAAGGAGTTAGGGATCGATCTAGTTGAACCTTTGCAAGATCAGCCTCGCAAACCCCGACGGTTGTCCATGGGGGACGAAAAGAAATACGAGGGAGCAGGAGATCCTATCAAAATATTGCTCGAGGAGGCCCTTGAAAAACAAAGGAACGCGATGATGGATAACTTCGCCCAGATCCTTCAACAATTGCCCACTGGTGGTGCATCTGCATCTAACATCCACTCTGGAGGCACAACCCCTTTTAAGGTACAAGTAAACTTTGACATTCCCATATATGATGGCCAAATATATGAAGACATCGTAGATAAATGGTTGAATCTATTAGAAGGATATTTCTCGGTTCATGACTTTTTCGACCGAGAGAAGATTATTTTTTCATTGCTCAAAGCCACCCCCCATGTCAAGGACTGGTGGGAAACCTACTGTGAGAAAAAGGATGAGGAGGAACCATATCTGTTCTCAATCGTACCCACTTGGAATTCTTTCTAAGACGCCATCAAGGAACAATATTATCCCGTGGGGAGCTATGAGGACAAGTACATACAATGGACTATGTTGCGGCAACAAAGGGATCAAGATGTGCATGAGATGACAAATCTTTTCCATACCCTGTGCACAAAGTTGGGTATCAAAGATTTGGAGAAACATTTGGTGTTGAATTACCGCAGTTGTCTTCACAGATAGATTCAGGAGGAAATGGAGTTCCTCGGCATCTCCTCACTTGGTACGACATACCGGTATGCTTCCAAGATTGACCAGAAATTCAAACAGAAGAAGCGAGACTTTGGATCTACAAATCAAAAGCAAGCGAAAGGTGCCCCCAAACCGCAGAATAAAGGACAACCAAGGCATGGTGGCTCAAGACAACCTAACAAAGATGCAAGAAAAGAACAATACCGCGAAGCCGAAGAAGGACACAGGAAAGTGTTGTGAGTTCCATAAGAGCTCCACTCACAACACAAGTGAGTGTCGGGCCAAACAATCATTGGTGGTCGAGATGAGGGCTTCTGAATCAGATGCATGCTCTGACATTGAATCAGAACCCGAGAAGGGGAATGACAGAGGGAAACAGATTATTGTTGTGGAGCCCAACGCCACCGTTGCCACCACGAAGATCCAAAAGGAAGAACCGGAAGATCCAGAGGAGGAGGAGTGTCTCTTCCACTCCCATATGTGGGTAAAGGGTTCCCCACTACAGCTCATTGTCGACAATGGGAGCCAAAAGAACCTCACTTCAGCAGAGGTCGTGAAGCATTTGGGCTTGCCGACCACAACACACCCACAATCGTACACCATCGGGTGGCTTTACCAAGGACAAGATCTCTGCATCAGCCAGTAGTGTCGCCTTCCCTAAAGCATCAAGCCCTTCACCAATGAGGTATTATGTGACATTACTCCTCTCAATGTTTGTGATGTATTATTAGGCCAACCATACTTGTGGAAGCGACATGTTGTGTATGAATCCCGACCTCATGTTGTTATTGTTACCTTGGGAAATAAGTTGTACATGATACCAGAGGTACCACCGCCTGCCACTATCTCTTTGGTTACTGCAAAACAATGTAGTAAGCTCATTTCCAAAACCGGGAAATTTGTTTTCCTGATAATCCGCCCTCAGGGCAAGAAAAAGACTGTGGCCATGACCTCTAGGTAGGGCTCCTCTGCACGACAACAACAAATAGACAAGGTCGTGGAGGAGTATTAGGACATCTTCACCTCACCCGCAGGGGTTCCTTCTCCATTGTCAGGTCAAACACCCCATCGATTTGACCCCAGGTGCATCGTTTCCCAATGGACCGATCTATCAACACTCTATTCTGGCGAACGATGAAATCAAGAGGCAGATCCAGGAGCTGTTGCAGAAAGGTCACATCCAAGCAAGTTCATCTCCCTGTGGGAGCCCAATCATGTTGGTGCAAAAGAAGGATGGGACTTGGAGACTCTGTATTGACTATCGGGCACTGAACAAGATCATTGTCCGGAATAGGTACCCGATCCCACGGATTGATGACCTTCTGGACCAACTCAAAGGGGAAAAATATTTCAGCAACCTTGAATTGAAGTCTGAGTATCACCAGGTACCAATCGAACCATCTGATGTGTGGAAGACTGCCTTCAAAGCCAAGGAGGGCCTTTTCTAATGGTCGGTCATGCCTTTCGGGTTGACGAATTCTCCCGCAACCTTCATGAGGCTGATGGATGACATATTGCGACCATTCACCAACTCATTTGTAGTAGTGTACTTGGATGAAATCCTGATCTTCAGCCAGACTTGGGAAGAGCACCTCCACCACATCCAACAGGTTCTCCAAACACTGTGGAAACACAAGTTGTGTGCCAATTTGGAGAAGTGCACTTTTGGCATGACCCAGGTTCAGTATATGGGATACATTATTGATGAGCGTGGGGTGCATGTGGATCCAACCAGAATCCAAGTCATTCAATCTTGGCCAGCCCCGACCACTCTAACAGAGCTTCGCATCTTTATGGGTCTAGCTAATATCGCAAGTTCGTGTTGGGATTCTCTCATATCACTTGGCCCTTGAGTCAAGTCACCAAGGGAGGAGTGAAAGAAAAATTCTTTTGGTCGGAATCTCAACAGAAGGCGTTCGTAGAATTGAAACATCGCCTCTGTTGTGCCCCAGTGCTCACATTACTAGACTTGCAACAACCATTTGATATCGAGACAGATGCCTCTGACTATGCTATTGGAGCAGTTCTTACTCAACAGAGGCATCCAATGGAATATCACAGTGCGACATTATCCGACACAGTCTGAAAGTATCCCACTTATGACAAAAAAATGTATTCCATTATGCAGGCTTGTCGACAATGGAAGCATTACATTTTGGGAAAGGAAACAATCATCCACACAGACCACTGACCCCTGCAGTTCATACAGACACAAGGGAAGTTGCAGAACGATTGCCATCAGAAGTGGTCCACGTATCTGCAACAATTTCATTTGAACATCAAGTACAAGAAGGGAATCACCAATAATGTTGCAGACTGCCTCAGCCGACCACTAATCGTGGCGATAACCGCCATGCTCAACTCTTGTGGGCACGAGACTTCTGATTGGTCGCTTCTCCACAAGAGCGATCCAGAATTCGACCACACATACAAGACACTCTTGGAGGGTAACCGAGTTCCAAATTTTCACCTCTAGGATGCACTACTATGTCACCTGGGACACCTTTGTGTTCCTTCAAGCGAGCGTGCCAAGATGATTTGGGAAGCGCACTACAGTTGGGTCGCTGGGCATTTCGGGGTCGAGAAAAAATTGGCAGTACTTCTGAAGTATTTCTATTGGCCAAACCTTTGAAAGGATGTCGGGAAGTACATCAGATCCTGAACTTCCTGTCCCATTGCCAAACTGACCATCAATAAGAAAGGCCTCTATACTCCGCTGCCTACCCCTAGTCGACCTTCAGAATCCATCTCCATGGATTATGTGTCGGGCCTTCCTTCTACTAAGCATGGCAATGACTATGTTTTTGTGGTCGTCGACAGATTCTTGAAGATGGCCATTATGGCGGCCTGCAAGAAGAATATCACAGCAAAAGCCACTGCTAAACTCCTCTTTGAATGGGTGTGGGTACACTTTGGGATCCCATAGTGTATCATCTCAGATCAGGATAGCAGGTTCCTCGGTTCATTTTGGTCCAGCCTCTGGTCAATGCTGGACACCAATCTCACCAAGTCCACAGCTTTCCATCCCCAAACTGATGGCCAGACGGAGGTCGTCAACAGGATGATCGTACACATTTTCCGCATGTACAACTCAAAGCATCCACACACATGGGATGAGAGCCTCCCCTATGTACAACATAGCTATAATTGGGCCCTCCACAGCTCAACCAACCACATCCCCTTTCAGGTGGGCTTGTGATTCCAGTCACTATGTCCCATTGATGTAGCCATGCCCTTTGAAACTACTCAGGTTGATTTGGCTCATGTCCAGTCTGAAGTTGCCAAGGAAAACAACTTCATTGAGTGCATTCATCACATTCACCAAAAGGTTCATGACATATTGGACAGAGCCAATGCTAAGTACAAGTAGCGGCATGATCAGCATCAAGTGCAACACAACTTGCAGGTGGGTGACAAAGTTTGGCTACATTTGCAGAAGGAGCGCCTCGTTGGACCCCACCGCAAGCTTCGCCCGCTCTGATATGGGCCATACACCATCACTGAGGTTTTAGGGGACAATGCCTTCGAGCTTAGTATTCCACCATTCCTTGTTCTGCACCCAGTGTTTAATGTGGACTGCCTTCGACCCTACTTTCCACCTCTACTGGACACATCCGACATGGCAGAGGCAGAACAACTCACACCGACAGAGTTAAATCCATAATGCATGGAACAAGCCACAACTGATCGGATTATGGACACACATATCAAGAACACTCACCAGCAGAGGATCCATCTATATCGAGTTGTCAAAGCAGGCCAACTCCTTCACCAGGGCAAGTGGCTCACCAGGAGCAGAAGTTTCCTCATCTCATGGAGGAACTCAACGCAATGGGGACCATTCCTTCCTAAGGGGGGAGGAATGATCCAGGTGGATATGGGTGGCCACTCACCTATTCCACTTGGACCCCCACCATTGTTTCTTTCATTTTTTTAGTTTCCTTAATTGTAGCACAATTTACTATTTTTGGCAGTTTTTCGGTCCTGAACTTCTAGAGTTGTTTTGAGGCCTTAAACAATGTTTTTTGGACATTAAACCTCTAAGAAATATGAGTTTATTCTAGAGTTGATATTTTTTTTCATCATTGTAGTCCTCAGATAGATCTTTCTAACGATGTATCATGTGCATCAAACAGAGATAGTATGCCAAAGTTACGAACTCGGGAAATTGATGTACCAATTTACCTCGACGGGGCCCATATTCTGGCGTTTCATCTCCTAGGGTTAGGTTTTTGGATGTTTAGGGTTTCCATTGTTTCTCAATAATATATAGGCCTTCGAGCCTCATTGTAACACATATTTGAGAGGCCTATAGTCGCCACATCTCTTCTCAAAGATAAGCTACCAACGCCCTAACTAGTTTATTTCCATTTTGTCTGTAAACAAATTTCAGTTCTTTGATATTAATGAAATGAAATGTTATTTCCATTGCATCTTTGTATTCATGGTTATTTGTGTATTCTGTTGCGTTCTTGCATAAATTCGGATCACCTTCCCAAGTAGCATCCTCTATAGGTAGGTTCTTCCACTTAACCAGATACTCTTTGATGCTTATTTTCCTCAACTTCTTCTCCCTGACTTCAAGTATCTCCTTTGGTATCAGTACCAACTTCCCTTCTTCATCCATAGGTGGAAATTCCTCGATAGGAGTGTTATGCTTGTCGATGGCCCTCTTCAAACACGAAACATGGAAGAAATTGTGTATTTTTCTTCCATGTGGTAGATCCAACTCATATGTCACGGCCCCTACCTCATGTTGACTCTGCGCCACTTCTCTTAATGGATGCATGTCGGTACGGTTGAAGCCTCAAATAAACCAAGTCACCAACCTCAAAGGTGGGCTCAACCCTGTGTTTGTCTGTCTGTACATTTTCTTGATTATGTTCCCTTTCCAGGTGGTCCTTCAATTCCCTGAGTATGTCCTGACTCTGTTGAATCCAATCCTGAACCATGGGAGCCCTATTGTCACCAATGGAAATCTCTACAAATGAGAGAGGTTCATAGCTGTATAAGGCCCTAAATGGTGGCATACGAATGGACATTTAATGAGTGGTTTTGTAACAATATCCCCCAAGTGAAGTCATTTAACCCATGCTTTCTGTTGCCATGCCACATAATTCATGAGGTAGCTTTCAACTCATTTGTTGATTATCTCTGTCTGGCCATCTGTCTAAGGGTGATAACTGGTACTAGGTGTTAAGGTCGTACCTATCAACTTGAAGAGCTCCTACCAAAACATGCTCATGAACCTGTTGTCCCTGTCACTCACTATGGTTTTGGGCAAACCATGCAATCTGAAAACTTCCCTGAAGAATAGGTCTGCAACCTGTGTTGCACTGAAATCTGTGGCAATGTAAAAAAAATGTGCAAATTTCTTCAACCTGTCCACTACCATGAAAATGAAGTCTTTGCCCTAAATCTTGGGCAAACCTGTGATGAAATCCATAGTTATTCTTTCCCATTTTTCCTCCAGAATGGGAAGTGGTTGTAGTAATCTTGTTCGGTGAGTGTATTCATCTTTGTTGGTCTGGCAAGTGTTGCACTCCTTGATGTGGCTCATCACATCTTCCTTCAAACCCTTCCAAGAAAACCTCTCTTGGACCTGTCTGTATGTCTTAATGAATCCTTGATGCCCTACTCCTGGTGAATCATGGCATGCTTGTAACACCTTGGCATTAAAGGCTAATTCGGGCACCAAGAAAATTTAACCCTTGTAATAAATGATATCATCCATGATTAGGAAATTGTCATCTTGCACCTGTCCATCCATCACTTCACAAGAAAATTTGTTCTATTAATATTCCACCAATATGTGGGCCTTCCAATCTATTGAGATATCGATCATGGCATAAACTGATGGTATTCTGGATAAGGCATCTGCTACCACGTTATTTTTCCCTTTGACAAATTCTATGTCAAAGTCATAAGCCTGGATTTTTCTTACCCACTTCCGATGTCTTTCATTCAAGTCCTTCTGATTTAGGAAGTACTTGAGGCTATTGTGATCTATCCTCACGATGAATTTTTCCCCAACTAAATACTTCATGAACTTAGCCAATGCATGCATGATGGCTAGCATCTCTTTGTCATAAATGGTGTAGAGGAGCTCAAGGCCTCTCAATTTTCAGATTTCATAGACAATAGGATGCTTGTTCTGCATAAGTATTGCTCCAATGCCTTCCCTTGAGGCATCACACTCTACTATGAAGGGTTGTGTGAAATCTGGTAAGTCCAATATTGGACATGAACTCATCACTTTCTTCATTTTTTCAAAGGTGGATTGTGCTTCTGGGCTCCACTTGAGTGCTCCTTTCTTGGTCAAATCGGTCAAAGGTGCGCAAAGTTGAGAAAAACCTTTGACAAATCTCCTACAATAGCAACAGATCCCAAAAACCCCTTCAATTTTGTGAGTGTCCTAGGTGTGGGTCAGTCAAGTATAGCTTGTATTTTTTCTTGGTGTACATGTACCCCCTTCACTCCAATGATGTGTCCTAGGTAAAGGACCTATGTCATCCCAAATTCACATTTGGATTCCTTCGCATATAAAGATTGCTCCTCCACGATGGCCAAAATATGTTCCACATGTTGAAGGTGTTCCTCCCAAGTTTTGATATAGATCAATAAATCATCAAAGAAGACTAATAAGAACTTCCTCAACTGCTTGTTGAACAAATGATTCATGCATGACTGGAAGGTGGTTGGCGCATTAGTCAGCCCAAAAGGCATGACCAGAAACTCATAGTGTCCATAGTGACACTGAAAAGAAGTCTTGGAGATATCTTGTTCCCTCATTTTTATCTGATGATAGTCGGAGCGAAAGTCAATCTTTGAGAAATATACCGCCCCATGGAGCTCATCCAATATCTCATCAATCCTTGGGATGGGGTATCTATCTTTTATTGTTTTCTTATTTAAATCCCTGTAGTCAATACACATGCGCATTGTCCCATCTTTATTTTTCACCAATACTACCGAAGATGCAAAGGGGCAGGAACTTGCCCTGATGTGGCCCATATCCAACAACTCCTTGATTTCCTTTTCAATTTCGTCTTTATATTTATGTGGGTTCTTGTAGGGAGTGGTGATCAGAGGTTTCACACCCTCCTCCAACTCTATGATGTGCTCAAACCCCCTATTTGGAGGTGCCCCTGGTGGTATAGGTTCAAAGACCTTGTTGTGCTTATCCATGATTTTCTTAATCTCTAGTGAGTAGTGTGTTTCTCCCTTTTTGTCTACTCTGACTGATATTTTACATTCTGTTGCATAGACGATGTCTTCCCTCCTGAAGATGGCCTCCATGCATTTGGCTGTCACCACTCTCGGTGTGTTGTCTGTCATACCCCTGAGAACCACCTTTTTCCCGTCCTCTATTGTGAAAGACATTTCCATGGTTTTGTAATTTGTGGTTATTGGCCCCAATGTGATAAGACATTGTACTCCAAGGATGAT
>JZKD02S2136431.1:0-15502 GCA_000966675.3 Picea glauca
TGTGTGCAAGGTATCAATACATGACCATACTAGACATCGGCCTCCTAACCGTCAACTTCTCTGATATTTTATACGACTTAAATTACATATATAAATCTTAACCCCGAACCCTCTGTCCATAAAATATCTCTATGATTAAATCATTAAATAAGAATTATTCCAATTTACACAGAGTAGTAAGGTATAATCTTTCTCATACTCTATATTAATCCCTTGTATTGTATTGTCTTGTCTTGGTTTTATTGTGTGAATACTTGTAAAACTATTCTCTGTGTAAGTAAAAAGGTTACTTTCCCATATGCAAAATTCCTAACTGAGCCTGTGAGATTTTTGTCTTAAACCCTTTGCATTCCATGTACTTACACAGCATTGTAAAAATCATAAACCTGCACTCTGTGTATATACAAAGCATCGTATTATCCTTTGTGGGATTCGCGATTGTGCGTTATGTGAGTTATTTTAACTCTGTGGAAATTATAGTTTAAGATCTGGGTAAGAAAAGGCATTGCTTTACCCTCTGTGGGGTTTCACAACTGTGCTTTGTTTAATTATTTAACATTATGCAACATGTAATTCGTATAATTTCTTATTACCGTATGACTCATAACTTGTATAATTTATTTACTCATGTGTGATGTGTAACTTGTTTAACTTATTCATTCCTGTATGATGTATGCTCTTGTCTCTTTCAATTCTTGTTGTTTATAAATCGTAGCTTTCCTTATATGCTTATAAAAAAACATTAGCTCATATTTCATCAATTAATGGTGGGGCCCTAATTCATTTTTGTGAGGGTACCCATCAGCTGGATTAAGGATCCACTTTCCCCCTTTGGTCATGGGCGGATCATCGCACTAGTTCCAGTGGCGGCTTGGTCCTTCACCGAGTTCAAGATAAGTATTATTTCATCTCATTTATTTTAAGCAATTTCATTTTTTTAAAGATAGCATGGTTTTCTAAGCCCTACCCCTTTATCTCTGCAGGTTTATACATTTCGAGGGAAACAGATCAAGAAGAGCCTCCTTTGTCAGAAAGTTATTCGAGTTCTGATCTTGGAATTTTAGAAAAAACTTCTCAGATTCTGTCTATCAGTGATAAAGGAGTCCTTTCCCTAGGGTACTCCACTGTAAATAAAATTGAACCATGGTTTCATGGATACACAGGTTTTTTGTAATTTATTTTCAATTGAATATACATGTTGTAGAAGAAGCCATTATGAACAAGATTCAATTATTGTAACAATTTTTGTAGCATATATTTGTATACTATTGAATCATTCGTTGTATGTGGATTATACAAATACAGAATATGTCAATTTTTATAAAGGAGGATCGTTATTTGTTCCATCTATTTCTCATGAAACTTGTACAGAATCTGAAATAATAATTCTGCATATATATCTATATCCAATTCAATGGTTATTATGAATACAGTAGCAGTCGTATTTCCTTTAAGCTTGAATATATATATATATCGGTATACACAATTATTTGTGTACAAGCATAGCCCTACTTAATGAATGTTAGGAACCTACAATGGTACTCTCATTTTCCTTATGCATGATTACACATATGTCTATATTTGTACAATTATCTATATGTGTATAAACAATCATCACATAAACCATCTCATTCCTTCCCTCTAATAATCAACATAATATTAACAAGAAAGCAATTCAAGTTACATATCTAAATCTGATGTTGGGACACAAATGGAACAACCACGTTCCAGCCAACCATAGAATAGAAAAACCAAGTTTACTTGCTTCGTTCACCCCCTATCCTGACCATGAGTCCATAAGGGATAATTGAAATGATCCTCCTTTGCTACAGTTCTCTTCCACAGATCAGAAATTCCCTTGCCTCACATTAAACAATGTTCATAATAGTAAGTAGTTTATTTTCTCCAACATACTAAGAAACATCCTGCCTCCACCATATGTTGTATTTATATGTATCTTGTGCCTAGGTATTTTCCTTCCCTCCTTGGGAATTTTCACATATTTACAAATCCTTGATTTTCAGGGGCTGCTAGTGGTCAAATCCCTCATTTTCCACTTTTAAAAATCATCACTAAGGCAACTCAAATATGTTACCCACTCATGGATTCATGGTCAGCTATTTTCAACCTGGCTATTCCATTTGTCTTCAAACATTTAATATATAAAAAGGTTTGTCTTTTACATGTGTCACAATGAATAAGTTAGTTGGGAAAATCAAATCCTTTCCCAATAGTCATAAATAATTAATTACAATAATCAAATTCCAAATTTGGATTTTCCATAAATGGAAAATAATTTCCAAATTTGAATTTGCCAAAAATGGAAATTTATTCCCAACTACACTTAGACTTTAATAATTAATTATTTTTTGGGATATTACATCCTCTATCACAAAGGGGAAAACACTATACTCCATCGTTGCCTCACCATAGAAGAGGAAGAGAAAGTACTAAATGACTGCCATAGTGGTGGATGTGGATGTCGCCTATCGGGCATGTACATTGCGCAAAAAATCATTTAGGATGGTTACTTTTGGCCCACCTTATTCTCTAACTACATTCACACCATCAAGTGATGAAAAAAAATTCAATTGTATGCTCATAAACCCAGATCTCCACCCACTCCCCTCCATTCAGTTATTACAACGAGCCCCTTTTGCAAATGGGTTATTGATTTCATGACTTATAACCTCCCATCCAACAATGGGCATATGTACATAGTAGTTGTTGTGGAATACTTCACTAAATGGGCCGAAGCCATGCCAAAAATCAATAGCATAGTATATATTGCAACCTTGTTCTTCTTTAACCATGTCATTACCCACTTTGGAGTCCCCCTCCAGCTGGTATCTAACCATGGTAATCATTTCAAGAATGAAGTATTCACATATTTATCTTCCATTTTAGGATTTACTCATGAATTTGCTTCACCATATTACCCAAAATCAAATGGGAAAATTGAGGCTGTCAAAAAATTCCTCAAAACTATGCTACAACACACTATGGATAAACACAAAACCAATTGGCATCACATGCTCTTTTCAGGATTATGGGCATATCTCATGGTAGTCAAAACTACCATCGACTTTACACCATTTATTCTTGTTCATGGGGTAGAATTCGTCCTTTCCATAGAGTGAGAAATCCCCACATTGTGTATTTCAATCAAACTCTTTCTCAACACCACTCAAATGGAACAATGGTTTCTCACCCTCGAATATCTCCACGGAGATCAACGATCCTCTTTAGAAAAAAATGAAGCAGCCAAGAAACAATCCAAATCCTTCCTTGATTCCCAATTCAACCTTCACTCCTTTAAAAAAGTTGACTTGGTATTGACCTACGACATTTCTCATTACACATTGGGCCATGGAAAATTTGAATTCCTTTGGCATGGCCCATTCATCATTTGTTATTTCCTTTCTAAGGACACCTACATTTTGGCCCACCAAGAAGGAGCCACCCTAAAGGACCCAGTCAATGGTTTATACTTAAAAAAACTCTACCCTTAATCAAATCACTTCTCAGAACACTTCTCCCAAGAGCCTCGGGCACAGGTACGCACACTCAATAGCATTATTATCAAATAATTGTTATATGATCTTTATTTTCTTATATTTTTCATGTCAAGTATTTGGTTTTTGTGTGTGCATGTACTTGTTATGAAGACATGCAACCCATTATATATTGGAAATAGCATGGCCCCTTCAGGTATATGTTCAACATTGGCATGCACTCACACTCTCATAGAACATATGCATATCCCAGTTAAACCCCTCGATATTTACCCTTAGTATCCCCATATCCGACTTTGTAGTACCATCACCTATGTTCCATTCAAGTACTGTCAACCTGTAGCATTCTCACCTACATGAGTCATCCCACAAATATTTTTCCTTGGAAATTGACACTCATTCCACTCTTTCCCCTTAGGATTGAGGAGTGTTGATAGTCCTACATCTTAGAGAATCAGCCTCATACTTCTTCTCATCAGATTTCTATCTTACCCCTGATGGACTCCCAAATCATGTTGTTATAGTTACATTAAATGCACCTCCACATGCTCATTAAACCTCCATCTCATCCAACCTCAATTTACCATCTACAAGTTGATCCTCCATTCACCTACCTGGTATAGAAATGCACCCATGGGGCTCAAAACATCCATCACTTACATTTGACTAATTTCACCCTAAGCATTCCAAGCCATAATTCACTGGGGAACCCGTTTCTATATGTATTATCCAAACTCATTATTCTTTGATCATTTGGAAACTGTATAAAGAACTTTTTTTTTCATCAATTTCATAGTTTTTGGCCACCATAGCCAATGGTTTTGTTTACTTAGCACACAAAAATCAATGTCACCCTTGGTTGGGGCCTCCCACTTTCTCACTGAAAACTATATTTACCTTAGCCAAAATCCCACCTATCACAAACATCCTTGTCCCAAACCTTTGTATTTTGACCTATTCTATATCCCTTTGCAGTACCACCCATTCAACATAGTTCACCAAATATTTATTCATCCCATTGAAACTAGATCGTTTTTTACATTTGTTTCCATCATTAAATATACCCCCAACCAAGGGAAGTTCTTGAGTCTCATATATCCTTAACTTTTTCCATGTTACTAGTTCATTCATATTTTCCTCCATCCACTTTATGACACCATTTTGATCAAATCGATATCTAGAATGCCGTTTCTTCTTGCAGTCACGCCCCCCTTCTTTTCAACATCAACACAAGTTTTGAGGAGGGTGGACGTATCTTGGCTCTCATTACCTCATCAATGATGAGGCTCGAATGGAAAAAAAAGAGTCATCATTGTTTTAAGATTTTGTTGACCCCCATAACATTTGACATTAACACAATTTCATGTTACAATGGGTCTTACTATGAGACTGTTGCACTTTTTTTGATCGTCAAATACCTATGAATTTGATAGGCCATCAATGACTTTGACTTATTAACACATTACACTATTTTGCATTTCTAAATTAAGATCCAGTTGATTCCACTAAATCTTCATTTTTCGTTATTGATGCCCCTGAGGGTGATGCATATATCCTCTTCATCAACAAGTTTTCAGTTAAAACTACTGATGAAGTGGAATAAAAAATACCACCAGCTTTACACCATTTCAAATTGTTCATGGGGTACAATCTATCCTTTCCATAGAGTAATAAATCCCCACATTTCATATCGCAATCAAACTCTTGCCCAACATCACTCCAATGGAACAACGATTGCTCACCCTCAAATCTCTTGACAAAGATCGATGATCCTCTTTACAACACAATGAATAATCCAAGAAACAATCCAAAGGATTCTTCGATTACCAAGTCAACCTTCACTCCTTTAATGAAGGCGACCTGGTATTGGCATATGACATTGCTCGTGACACATTGGACCACAAAACATTTGAATGTCTTTGGTGGGGCCCATTCATCATTTGTCATTTCCTTTCTAAGGGAACCTACATTCTGACCCACCAAGATGGATCCACCCTCAAGGACCAAGTCAATGGGTTATACTTAAAACAATTCTACCCTTAATCATATCACTTCCCGAGGCAATTTCCCCAAGACCCTCGAGAATGGGTACACATGGTCATTAGAATTATTATCTAATAATTGTTATATGATCTTTATTTTCATATATTTTTCACGTCGGGTATTTGGATTTTGTGTGTGCATGTATTGAAAATAACATGGCCCCTTCAGGTATATGTTCAACATTGGCACACACTCACACTCTCTGCAAATATATGCATATCCTAGTTAAACCCCTCAATATTTACCCTTCGTATCCCCATATCCAACTCTACATTACCATCACCTCTATTACATTCAGGTATTGTCAACCTGTAGCATTCTCACCTTCATGAGTCATCCCAAAAATATTTTCCCTTGTAAATCGAAACTCATGCCACTCTTTCCCCTTAGGATTGGGGAGTCCTGATAGTCCTACATCTCAGAGAATGAGCCTCATACTTCTTCTCATCATATTCCTAGCTTACTCTTGATGGACTCCCAAATCATGTTGTTCTAGTTACATTAAATGCACCTCTGCATTATCATTAACCCCCCATCTCATCCAACATCAATTTCCCATATACAATTTGATCCTCAATTCACCTACCTAGTACATAAACCCACCTACGGGGGCCACATATTTCATCGCTTACATTCCACTACTTGCACCCTAAGTAGGCCAAGTCATACTTCACTGGGGAACCCATTTCTATATGTATTATCCAAACCAATTTTTCTTTATTCATTTCGTAATTGTATAAAGAACCTTTTTTTCATCAATTTCATATATGTTGGCCACATATCCAATGGTATTTTTCCCTTAGAACACAAAAATCCATGTCACCCTTGGTTGGGGCATCCCACTTGCATAATCATCAATTCAAACTATATTTACCATAGACAAAATCCCACCTATCACAGACATCCTTTTCCCAAACCTTTGTATTTTGACTTATCATATATCCCTTTGCAGTACTATCCATTCAACACAATTCACCTAATATTTAGTCGTCCCACTGAAACCAGTTCATGTTTTATAGTTGTTTCCATCATTCAATATACCCCCAACCAAGGGAATTTCTTGAGTCTCATATATCCTTAACTTTTTCCATGTTAACAGTTCATTCATATTTTCCTCCATCCAGTTCATGACGCCATTTTGATCAAATCGATATAAGCAAGCCATTTGTTTCTTGTAGTCTTACCCCCCTTCTTGTTGACATTAACATAAGTTTCAAGGAGAGTGAAGTATCTTGGCTCTCATTACCTCATCAATGATGAGCCTTGGATGAAACAGCAAGAGTCGTCATTTCTTTTTTATTTAGTTTACCCCCACAACATTCGACATCAACACAATTTCATGTTACAATGGGTCTTACTATGCTATTGTTTCATTTTTCAGTGACCGTTGAAGACCTATGAATTTGATAGGCCATCAATGACTCTGATTTATTAACAAATTAAAACATTATCAATTTTTAAATTAAGAGCCAGTTGATTCCACTGAAGCATGATCTATTGTTATTGACGTTGCCTAGGGCAATGCAGATATCCACTTCATCAACATTTTTTCAGTTAAGATTCAAGTTTCATGATACGAGCATGGGGCATGCTCACCTCATTTGTACAATTTTTATTTTATTTTATGGAGAATATTTGGTTCCCATATTGATCCATGAGGTTCCAAAATTATCAAAAAATGATATTCTCAAATGCTAATGAAAATGACTTCATTATGTACATCTCAATGACATATTTCCAACGATGTGTAAATCACCTGAATCAAACATATAGAGTTCCTTGAGAGAAGTATAGAGTGTTTATACTCATTTTTCTCAGTTTTTCAAGAGGCGTATGATGATGAAGTTAGTTCTATACTAAAGTATTTTGTATGAAATTCTTAGTTCCATTTGCTGTGTATGAGAGCCATAGTCTCATTTTTCATGCAAAGGGGGGTCTTTGGTCACCTATTCATAACATAGTTGAATTTATACTCAATCTTCCCATAATTTTGAGAGGACTTCAGTGGTAACCTCAGTTTCTAGGTTTGAGAATCATAATGAAGGGTTTCTTCAAATTTTCCATTGTAATCCATCATTGTATCAAGCATTTGAGAATTAATACAACAATCTCACTATTTGGAAGTGGACCTGGAGAGATAGCCCACGATGGGTGAACTCAATTATCAAACTGTGTAATGAGCCTTGTTATTTGTTGTCTCTATTTCTCTATATTTTTTCATTCTTATTTCTGCAAGTTATATTTATCAGTTAAAGTTATAGGTCCAAAATTTCTTCGGTTGGGAGGTGTGATCCAGGAGGATCCAGAATGCTAAAAAATTGATCTTCTCAAATTCTAATGAAAATGACTTCATTGTGTATATCTCGATGAGATATTTTCAATTATGTGTAAATCACCTCAAATGGACGTCATATGAGGAAGTGATGGATTTTCAAAGTTTTGGCAAAAACAGGGAAAATGGAAAAATAGGGTTACCACGTGGCAGGCCCATAAGATGCCACATGGAAATCCATACAGTTGATAGTTGATAGGGTGAAATCATGATGATTTCATCATGTTGACATGGAAACATGAGAGGATGTCACATGTCACTCAGTTTTGGCATTTTCAGCACCCGGTTGGACTAGTAAAAAGTTTCCATGTGTCATTTGTATGATGAAGTGGCATCCATACAATCCATATGGCACCAATTAAAGGGTACCATGTGGAATCCATGTGGATGATGTGGCATCCCTATCAGTAGCCATGTCAATAGGTCATATAGTATGGAACCAGTCAGGGTGCACCAAGTAGCGCTTGGTTGGCAAGTGACATGGCACACGTGGATCAATCAGGTGGTGCCACATGACACCTTCGAGAAATCCAATATAGACTTATCTAAAAACAATTAATATGATAGGAATCAAACTCGTGACCTCCACAGGAATATTTGGGGAATTGCATAGCCTTAACTAGATGCTCCTACCAATGCGCCAATGGTTATGTTTGGTAAAACTAACGGGAATATTTATTTACATGTTAATGAAATATTCCCCAAACATATAGAGGTCTGGGTGGATGACCTATCCCTATTTAAACTTCGTGCTTGACCTAATGTAGACATTATCAAATTGTGTGCCAAGTTGGAGCATGTGTGCATCGAAGTTCATGCCAAGAATTTGGATTGAGTTCATTTTGGTCTCATTTTGTGTGCCATAGAGTATGATGATGATGTTGGTATGTGCTAAAGTGTTGTGTATGAAAATAATAGTTTTTTTTCCGTGTATGAGATCCATAGTCTCATTTTGTGTCCAAAAGGGGGTCTTTTGGCACCTATTCAAAACATAGTCGAGTTTATACTCATTCTTCTCATAATTTCGAGAGAAATTTAGTGGTAACCTTTGTTTCTGGTTTTGAGCAACATAATTGAAGGGTGTATTCAAATTTTCCATTGTAATTCATTATTGTATCAACCATTTGAGCATTAATAGAGAAGTCTCACTATTTGGAAGCGAACCCGGAGACGTAGCCCAAGATGGGTGAACTTAGTTATCAAACAATGTAATGAGCCTTGTTATTTGTTGTCTCTATTTCTCTCTATTTTTCATTCTTATTTCTGCAAGTTATATTTATCAGTTAATGAACTTTATGGATATCTAAATGTTTTCACGTGATATTTTGCAAATAGTCATAACGATCTTATTTTCCCGAATATGTTTGGATGTTTAGTGTCTGCTTAAAAAATAATTGACATCTAAGAATTTTTGGATCACATATTATTCCCCTCTCCCTTCAATGGATCGCTCTAACAGTTCCTCAATACAAAGTCTCCAACTCTTCTACACAATGACATCACCGCCAAAATAAACAATGATGTATTTCAGCTATACGTATGCTCCTAACCTCACACATTAGGGGGAATCTATTATCACTGAACAATTGCTCATACAAATATAGGAAATGGTTGAAGAAAATACCAACACAACATATCAATCAACATACCTCAATCATTTACATAACCTATCAAACCAGCAACCAAAACTATACAAATAGTCCTTCAATTTCAACGCAATTTACCCCAAGCTTGCTCGCACACATCTGTGTAGGCCAACACAACGTTGAATGCACAAATTGGCTGGTATGCACTTATGCCTCCAAAAGAACCCGTGCTAATGTGAAAATGGCACATCAAGGCAGTTGGTCAGGCCTCAACCACTTCCAGGTCAAAGTGTACCATGACAAGACTCCAAAATCAGCCCAAAATCTATCTTTGGGGCCATTGAAGGGATGGGAAGTACCTTCAAAGGGATCTCATTCACACTACAAGAAAGTTATGAAACATTTTGCATCGGTCCTATAAATACATGACCAAGTTATGAAAACAAAGAGAATAATTTTGAGTATTGTTATGATGTTCATTTGGTTTTAGAGAAGCCATCATTCTCTTAGAGATATTTGAGCATTCATAACTAGTGTTTTTCTTCTCACCTCTTGAGAAGTCCAACCCTCAAGTATTCACCATTGTATTTGCATTATTAGAATAAAGAGAGATTTTTAATTGGGGGACTCAATAGCGGTCCCAAGGAGGAAGAGGGGACTCATATGTTCCCATACTTCTCCTATATGTTATCAATTCGAAGATCAATCCTATTGGTAGCTATTTCTTTGTGTCATTTGTAAGTTTTTATTTGAAGTTCTATGCATGCTTAGTCTCATTTAGTTTTCTTGTTATTTCATTTTTTTTTATCTATGGTTGATCCACTAATCAACTAACCATTTTCTATATTGTCTTGTTGACCTAACAAGGAAAATAAGTGCATGGTTTTTTCTCACCCAAGTGGAAAAACAATCACTACAGCAGGCTTCATGGTGTGCCTAAGGAAATTGTTTCTAATAGAGGTCCCAAGTTCACATCAAACTTTTGGAAGGGATTATTCAAAGCATTTGGGACAAAATTGAATTTCAGAAAATCTTATCATCTAGAATGAGATGGGAAAATAGAGAGGGTCAATAATGATTGAAGATATGTTGAATATGTATGTGATGGATAAACGATCAAAATGAGAGTATTACCTACACTTGGTTGAGTTTTCTAATAGTAATGGGTATCAATAATATTAGAAGATGAACCCATTTGAGGGATTATATGGAAGAAAGTGAAATACACTAGTGAGTGGGACAACCCAACATAAAGAGTGGTAGTTGGGATAGAATTTTTTTCGGAAATGGAAGAACAGATGGTGAATATAAAGCATAATTGAAAGGATGCTGAAGATAGATAGAAAATATATGCAGATAAGGGAAAAAATCAAAGATATTTTAAATTGGATGACCATGTGTTCTTAAAAGTGAAGGCCAACAAAAGTTCCCTATAGTTGGGAAATTGTTCAAATCTAGGAGTGAGATATTATGGACCCTTTGAAATCCCGAAGAGGATTTTTCCTGTTGCATACATTCTTTCACTACCTACATCCATCTGCATTCATAACGTATTCCATGTTTATTTACTTAAAAAGTATGTACATGATGCTAATAATGTAATTGATTGGAATGTGATTCAAGTGGAACAAGAAGGAGACTTACGAGTTCATTGGGTGTGCATATTGGATCAAAAATTCAAGCTACTCTGCAATCGAGAAATAGGGCTAGTAAAGGTCCAATGGACCTATTACAGTGTTGAAGATGTAGCCTAGGAGAATCAAGATTCCATGTGGGAATATTACATGTATATTTTTTAATATTTTGGATTGTACATGTGTGTATAATGCACCAAGGACAATGCATAAATAATGGGGAGGGGAATGTAATACCTATAGGAAAAACCCCAATTTTGAATGTACATATAGGTTGGTTAGCCAGGATATTTTGGGTCAGAGTGTCTTTGAATATATGTTTTGAGGACATAGTTCATGTGTTATTAATAGGATTGAGAGCCTGGATGATAAAATACCAATGATCTTATCATAGTAATATTAAACACACTCGAATATTAATAGAAATACATCATTGTTGCAGACCAACAAGACAAAAGAGTATGGGGGGATAGAACTTCACTAGAGAGAAAGGGGTATAAGAGTCTAGGAAAAGGGGATAATCCAAGGGGCCTTAATTCAAGAAAATATTATATTAATATTTCCTAAAGTCTATAACAACCACATTGATGTGGCCACGAGTGAAGTGAATTTTTTTTTTGTTTTGTAGATATAAGGGAACGAAGGGAACGACAACAAAAGTTTGACCACACCCCAGACAACGAACAAAAGCATGCAACCTAGGTAACAGGCAACTAYGACACCAYGCACAGACACAAGGGCAACTGGGAAAACATGCACAAAATAACAAGGAGGATGACTACCCTCCMGACTCAACAYGACCACACYTACAAGMTAAGGGAAAACATMYCCATCCCGACATCCCGACCTAGACGAACAAAGACTAGAAYCTCAAGGCACAYGAACCTAATGCCTGAAKGYGTTYGACCCTTGCACCAAAGGMAACTTGCAYGCTCGACAACACTCACACCAAGGCACCTACTCCAACCAAKATCGCGTTCTCCATTATCCCCCYARGGCACGCCATGATCCCCTCATCAAGAAGCATGKCATTCCYAGGTGATAGATGYRTCRATAACCTTGGCRCAACACATCCTATCTAGACCAAGGGATCTAGATAAATCKGATGCACTAGGAACCGAATATAGAGAAKAAACCACCCMCATACCCCAACAACAGGTCRACGAAGYGCCAGAACGGAGACAAGGGATGACGCAMGACAAAATTCCGACATCGTCCATGACCCAACCAATCCCCCAATCTAACTAGTCAATGATTACAATCTATTTTAACACGAGTTTYCATTCTAGATGGGGCACGTCTAAGTTACAACTAGTCATTAACTTAAATAACAACATTAACAATCTTAAGGTAAAGTGTTATCAYTATAACKCTTATGAAAAATTAAATCTCAACRTGTAGTCTAGTTATACTAACCGAACTAACAATGCTAGMTGTCTACTATCATTGAGAAGGAAACTGCTTACTATTAACATTGTTGTAKCATTTTATCAAGGCAAATAACATAGCAATTATGTAACAATTAATATAGCAGTTAACAAGGMAGTTAACATAATGAATAACATAACAATTAATTTAGCAATAACCAGATAGTTTACATGACTGTTGTCATAACAATTAATATARCAATAACAAGGCATTTAACGTGTTAGTTAACATGCAATTGATATATCAGTAACAAGGCAATTCACATGACTATTAACATAACAATTAATAGCACAATAACAAATCAATTTACCTAAGTGTTAACCATTTAACTCGTTGTGGCATTTAATCAATAAGAATGAATCTGCTAACCATTAACATTGATGTAGCAATTGTCCCGGCTATTAATAAGGCAACTAATATAACATTTAGTATTGCAATTAACATGGCGATTAACCATTATTTTCATTTCCAGGTTAAAGGGGCAGTCAACAATTGAGGCAAACTCGAGGCCTTTCAACTGCAAATGCAGCCCACAGTTGGTGGTGAATTTGGGGTGGATAACAGGAAAAACAGTCATCTAAATCATGGCAATTTTGTGGTCAATTAAGGCGGCAACAAAGCCAATTTCTAATTATCAAAAACATGGTCATTCTAGCAAGTAAAGTTATTATTTAAATGGCTAAATCATGGGTGATTTCTAGAACAACACAGTCAACTTCTGATTATCAAAAACGTGGTCATTCTAGCAAGTAAAGTTATGATTTAAATGGCTAAAATCGTGGGTGAATTCTATAGCAACACAATCAACTTCTGATTATCAAAAACGTGGTCATTCCAGCAAGTAAAGTTATGATTTAAATGGATAAATCGTGGGTGATTTCTACAACAACACAGTCAACTTCTAATTATCAAAAACGTGGCCATTCCGGCAAGTAAAGTTATGATTTAAATGGCTAAATCGTGGGTGATTTCTAAAGAAACACAGTCAACTTCTAAGTATCAAAAACATGTCCATTCTGGCAAGTAAATTTATGATTTAAGTGGCTAAAATTGTGGGTGATTTCTACAGCAACACAGTCAACTTCTAATTATCAAAAACGTGGTCATTCCAGCAAGTAAAGTTATGATTTAAATGGCTAAAATCGTGGGTGATTTCTACATCCACTCAGCAAACAGTTGGGAGCAATTTTGTATGTGGTCAAGTCTGGTAATAAAAACCTGTGTAATAAAATCGTGATGGTATAACAGTGGCAACCGTGCAGAAATAAAAATCCGCATGAAACGCAGATAGTGATAAACATTTTCAAATTCCTGGGATACCAATACAAAATGCATACATGAATCAATTTGTTTTTTGATTGCCCAAATACCCATACAAAATGCAGACATGAATCAATCTGTGTTTCCATTGCCAGAATACCAATACAAAATGCATACATGAATCAATTCATTTTTCCATTGCCAGAATACCAATACAAAATGAAGACATGAACCAATGAGTGTTTCCATTGCCAGAATACCAATACAAAATGAAAACATGAATCAATTCATTTTTCCATTTCCAGAATACCAATACAAAATGCAGACATGAATCAATTCATTTTTCCATTGCCAGAATACCAATATAAAATGCAGACAACAGTAAGAGAACCGAAAGGATCCAATTAGCCAAGGACAACAACACAGGTAGACGACTGATAGGTTTGTCCTTCGCTCATCATCCTCACACAGAAAGGCAGGGCGTTGAGATCCATAGGTCTATTAAAGTTGAAGCGATGAACATAGATCAGGATACTGGCCGACTGCCCAGGTGAGGACTGATGAGCTAGGGATGATAGGTAAACCAACACAATGGTCACAATCAAACCTCACAAGGAGGTCGAGACATGCGGGGAAATGAAGGCCATGGGAGTCAATCAATCATCGCGCTAGGCTATGGAAGAAATTTAGTCATCAATCTAGACAATCAGTTTACTTACTCCATTAAACATGTAGATCCCGACATAAATCCTACAACAATCTACCATAAAAAAATGAAGAGAGCGTACCATTGCCGATCGCCCGCTCTGAGTGACATCTCGTTCTACGTGCAACTCCCACTTTCCGACCGACGAGACTTCACCAGTACCTCCCAGCCAATGCTAGGGGTACTCTTATTCCCCCTTAGCCCCCCGAGCCACAAAGGGTCCACACACACTATCCAGAGATTCAGCTATCTCTCAGCTCGCCTCGCAAGGCCGAGCTACCACTCCTCAACAAGCTAGGTATCCCAACTCCCACAAGCTAAGTCATTCAAATTTAGAATTTTGTAGCATAACATTACACAAACAAAAGAGATCCTTCATCCTTCTCCTCCCTCCATTATATAGAGTTTCCAAGTCCTTTACCTTCCCAAAATCTCTTTTAATTTAATGTTTAATAAATTAAATCCTAAAAATCCTCCCCGTACAAGTGTCACCCATCCCCTTCATTCCTCCATAAATTGATTTCTTTAATTAATTAATTACCCCTATTTTCCTCACCCACCTAGAGTCACTCCTAGAATCTCTCCTAGGTGTCTCCAAAATCCCTTATAGGTTTTAATGATTTTCCCCATTATTAATTTGCTAGTTCAGTTTAAAATTAGAAAGCTCTTAAATGCTAGATACCTTACTAAGTTTGACTTTCTACTTTTTCCCTTGTGTTTCCCTTTTCTTTTTATGTTTCCCTCTTTTCTTAGTTTCTTAAATATTTTAGATTTCCCTCTTTCCCCTTTTCATATAGAAATCAAATTGGCAGGTGTAGAAATTAACCCTTTTCTTTTTTTTTTCCTTTTTCCTTTTTAATTAATAAATTTTAAATTATCATAAAATAATAAAACAATTATTTCCCTTTTTAAATTTTGTCCTAACATTTTTTTATGAATCATTTGAATTGCTTACCCCCTTCTTGTTACAAGATTTAACGAAGATTATAATTATTATT
>JZKD02S2136442.1:15217-32476 GCA_000966675.3 Picea glauca
CATCCATGGAAGAACAACAAGATAAGGATTGCTATACAAGAAAAGATGAAATATATCATGTGAAAGCTATTACAAGATAAGCCGAAATCAGAATCAATCTTGAAAAGACTTAGAACAAGAAAAGACAGAAAGAAGTCAGCAATCAAGAGGAAATTGGAAAAAGACTTATGACATTTTGTAGAATACAACAAGATGGAAGCGTGGAATCTATTGCAAAAGATAATAAAGATGGAGATGGAAGCAAGGACTCTATTAAACGGAGGGATTCGATTTCATGCACTTGTACATGAAGCAAGGATTAGGAGGGAGCTAATCCTATGATCCATTGAAGCTGATGAAATATATACACCCTTGGTAGCAGCCATGAAAGTCAGTACGTGTTCAGTTCAACCGCAGAAGAAGACCTCTTCGAAGAGAAGCCTTAAAGTATTCATGGTTGTCCATCCAGATCTGTGATCCTATGATGAAAGGAAGAAGTAGAATCTCTAGGTAATGGAATCTATAAGAAACTCCATGGACCCAAGAGCTAAAGAAAAACATGAATAAGAACATGAAGATTCCAAGAAAGAAAGAGGAACCAAAACAACCAGTCATTGTATCAAAAATCACAAGATTACCAACCTGATATGAACTCACTAAAAGCAATCAAAGCAGAAGAACTAAAAGTCGTGATGAATAACAGTGTATGGAAGACTTATGAATGAAAGCATTGTGAGACCCAGAACTAGAGGTTATCCCAGATAGAGGGAGAAGACTATGATGATTACTTGTTCCAGTAAACTAGACTTATCTCTACATAAGTCATTATATCATCCGCAACATCCATGAGTCGGAATTCTACATCAGATGAATGCAAAGAATGTTCTCCAGAGAAATTGAATAAAGAGCGTATGAAGAGCAATCTCAAGACTTTGAAGCATACCAGAAAGAGACTCATGTATGCAGATAGAAGAAGATAACTTGGTGGAGAACCTCCAGTGCACAACAGAAGCGTGATGGATATTTCCTATAAAGATGATTACTCAGTAAATCAGATCTCATGATGACATAAGAAGTGCCACATAGATATGTTCCAGTTCTCCAACTATGATATACTCTATTGTTCAGATCTACATGAAGCCTTCACATTGTTCCAGACTAAAGTACATTTGAAATCAAGCATTACATTATCCATGATGAAGTTCATAAAGGAGAAAATGATTCTCCAATACATATCTCCACAGATGAGCAGATAAGCAGACATTTTGGTAAAGCTTCTATCCAAGATGAAAGATTTTGCGCACTCAAGCTAGAGCTCGTGGAAACAACTTCCTTCTTATTGAAAAAGGAAGAAATGACTCTCCAAGTTAGGAGGGAGCACTAAAAACATTATTGAAGATATTCATCCTTAAAATTGAAAAATAGTCCATCTTGGACAAATGCTTTCCTGTTCAAAAAGTGGATTGATATTTTTGACAGGCAATTACTTCCCATTGTGGTTAACATGGGAGGTAGTCTGATTGTTGATGTATCATAGACAACGACTACCCATTCTGGTCAACATGGGGAGTGGTCTAGGGCAATCTCTCTTCTTGAGGGTTACTCAAGAAGACTGGCCCGCCTCACCGAACAGTGATTTCTCATTGTGGTTAACATGAGGAATGGTATATTTTGGAGGTTGATGCAGAACATTATTTTCCTCTTGTGGTTAACAGAGGAAATGGTCCGGACAGTCATTCCTTAGGGTTTACACATTCTCTCTAGGGCGCACTTTGATTAGTGTAGGAGGAATGGCCCAGGGTGGGGAATGGTCCAAACATTCCTTAGGGTTTATACATTCTGTCCAAGGTGCACTTTGATTAGTGTAGGAAGAATGGCCCAGGTTGAGGAATGGTCTAGGCTCTGAAATCAGAAACAATCCTTCTTCCTTGGTTGAGAAGAAAAGGGAAGATAGCCCATTGCTGATGAGGGCATATATTCTTTCAAATCTCACAAACGTGAGTGAAAGATTGGCCCAAATGATTCAGTTTATCTTTAACAATATTTTTTTGTGCAGGATGGCATCAAATGATTGTTATGGAGACTATTTATCTCCAAACGGTAGAGATATACTACTGTGGTGGATATGTTCCACTATTTTGAGGCAGATATTCTTTTAGAGCTCACAGATGTGAGTGAAAGATTGGCCTAGACAAATCAGTTTATATCATAACGTTGTTTCTGTGCAGGTTGCTATCAAATGTTTGTTATGAAGACAGTAGATATAGAATACTGTGGTGGATATGTTCCACTGTTCGTGAGGCAGATATTCTTTCAGAACTCATAGATGTGAGTGAAATATTGGCCCAAATAATTCAGTAAATATCATAACATTGTTTCTATGCAGGTTGCTACTAGATGTTTGTTATGAAGACTGTATGACAATAGATGAAGACTACTGTGGTGGATATGTTCCATTGTTTGTGACTATATGTTGTTGATCAAGTACTTGTGTGTTACTTGGTGTGGTAGTGAACCACTGGATTGTAGTTATGTACTACTACAAATAGACACAGTTGTGTTCTATTTCTGTTCTAAGTGCCCTGAAGACTATCAACAGTTTATTGGAAATAATCACCATCCAAACAAATGATGAATAGAGGTTTTCCAGACAAGAAATTGGTTCAGAGCATTTACTCCTCTAGATTATAAGAGTGGCTCTTGTATCACTCAATGGTGTGAGTGACTTATCCAGCATCATGTCTAATTACTCAAATGAAGCATGGTTTCGAGAGATGATGCAGTTGATGGTGATGGTGATGCTCATGATCTAGTCATGAAATAGTCTAGATGACTATATTGATGCTATCGGGTAAATGGTATGTTTTTGTGCTCAAGTCCATAACCTAAAATACCTCCCTAGCTAGGAGGGACTGTTAATATTATGGTAGTTGTGGGAGGTATTTACCTCCACGTGTGAACCTGACAAGAATAGAAGACTCCGGAAAGCAAGAGAAAACCCTAATGAGTTGGCTAATAACCCTAGAAGCCTTGTCGGCTCAAGAAGATAATTTATATTAGGTTATTATCCTCCAAGAGAAGAAGTCGGCCAGAAATAATAATAATATACTGAACAGACACATATCCAGAAGGAGAAGTCGGCCCCAGCAAATCTGGCAGAACCAGTATAAATACAGGGCGCCAGTTCTCATTTGACAGCATCTCAGAATTGCAGTTCCCAGTTTGGTGTGCACTGTAGCTCCAGTTTGGTGCGCACATGTGGAGGAGGGCTGCAGCTGCAGCTGCAGAAACTGCAGCTGCAACAACAACTAGTTTCAGTGTTGGCTTGGATTATCTATTAGCTAGGGTTTGGACTATCTGATCAGTCTTTTGTGATGCGCTATCCTTGGGGAAAGGTGCACTACCCTTTGTTTGGCTATCTAGCCTAGGTTTTGCTTCCAAAGGAATTCTCAGTCAAGGTTAAGGTGCTCGGAGGGTGGCTTCGGCCTATGGTTGGGTGACGAGGTATCATCAATGGTAAAATGAGCACACCATCTTCTATATTCTAACAGGGTATGACTCAACAGGTGGCTTGAGTCACTCAAATCCAATGCTACTTGTTGTGCTTGACTGAGGAGATGAGAAGAAGATGTGTAGGACACTTGTGGAAGACAAGTGTTGAAGTCAAGTAGGGCTTGCTAATGTTGATGCTAGCATGTTGTGGATCTTTTGTGTTGACTAGGGTTTTCATGGTTTTCCCTTGCCAGGGTTTGGACAGCTAGAGATTGTAACAGTTGTGTGATTGCATATTTTATTTTCATCTTGCACTATCTTTTTGATTGAGTAATTTCCAACTCTTGTTGTTCATGCTCACTTGACATAACATAGGGATGAAACTTTTAAGTGACTTAACAAATAAAATGAAAATGAAGGCATATTATATGTTGTAATAAGTTATTTTATATCTAATATATGATTAGAAAAGTGAGCCCTAAGGGTTGAAACTTGTTAGTATTTGTTTGGTATCTTTTCGTTTAAGCTACCTGGTGTGTTGGGTTGAAGTGAAGTGAACTATTTTCCACTATTTTCTGCCATAAATTCAAATTTCCAATCAGCCCTAAGGCTAAAAGTTCACAGGAATTAGATCTAAAAAACCACCAATGTCAAGTGAAATTCCTGAATTTCCATTAATTTCCCTAAAACAAAATCTCAACTATGGGACCTAGTGCCCACCAAGTTGTAGGTCCACTAACAAAGAACAAATCTAAACCAAGACAAGGGAAGATCCACTAGACTAATCTAATTGAGTATGGTCTAAACATTAAAACAAATAGTCAGAAGCAACACTCATGGTCAACCTACCTCTGTTGAAGTATATTGAAGGACCCAAATGAGACTGATACTCACATGAATACCATGTTAACATATTAGTTAGGGTTTGTAAGGAATAATTGCAGAGGAGACAAATTAACTAAAATAAACCAACGGTGGAGAAATTTTGAGCAAAAAAGGATGAATTGTTCAATTCCTACCTAGTAGATAAGAGGTGGTCAGGCACATCCATGGAGTATCTAAAACAAGGAAGTCGATCCATCGAAATACCAATGAACACCAAAATATTTGAGACCCATGCAAACCAACACCAAGTACGGCCAGGAGGACTATATAAGGCAATGGCCACAATAGATGATAGGCCAAGTATGGGTATTCGTCCTAACCCTTCCCCAAGTCAGCAAAACTATGAATGTGGTGCAAAATTGAAACAAGGAGGAAAACAGTCTCAAGACCAAAGGATCAAACACTAAACATTGGAAGAATAATGTGTTGGGGTATTGTCTGCTTACAACTAATGATGTGTCTAAGCAAAATGGATTTCACTCTCTCAAATGAAAGTTGAAACCCAATTAACCTCAAGAAAACAATGCCCCCAAACCTCTGAGCCATAAAGAACAATGGGACAGACAAGGGAATCCACGAGAGACATCTTGAATGAAATGTCCCCAAAATAGTGTCTCTCAAGAACGAGCTAAGAATATGTAACCTTTGTTGACCCGGGGCTGAAGAGCATGTCAAATACTAAAGTGAGGCCCTGAGAATTGTACCGTGAAATAAGTATAGGAGTTGGTGATCTCAATCTCCTCTACTCTAAAGAATAAATGGTGATCCAATAGTACCTTTTTTGACCCATTGAAGATCATCACCTTAGTTTTACACAGGTTGATCGTCAACTGTCAAAGATAGTATAAAAGAAACAAAGAATCTACTTGTCTCTGTAGACCCCTGGAATGAGACCAAGAGGGCCACATTCTCAGCGAGGAGTAAGAAAGATATACAACCTGAGTGAGCCTAATAGTTAAGAAAATGTGTTTCCTACTAAGAGGTCACAAGTTCAAATCCAAAGGGGGGTAGAGTATGTATACTTTCGTAGACTTTAGTAGTCAAATCTTGTGTGGAGGGGGTCCCTTGTCCCACAAACAAGGGGGTCTCATACACCAATTTGGTGTCTGGCTTGTGACCTTAAAATTAAATTATTATTATTATTTATCAAGACCTAGGTGGCATCCATGGTCGTCCTATATATGATCATGTAGAAAGAACTCTAACTCATCTATGTAGATACCAAAAAGGGTGGGGGACAGAGGTCACCCCTCTTTCACCCTGATAGTACTCCCAATAAAGTCAGATATCTCATGTACAATACGGAGACGACCAACAATCGACTCATGCAGATGCATGAAGGCAGACAAGAGTGTCTTGGAAATGTCAAATCCTCTAAGCCTCTAGAATAGGGCCTCATGAGGAATAGAGTCAAATACTTTCCAAAAGTCTACAAAGCAAAAATAGACTTTCAAAGAGCAATGTCGCACCTCCTCAATGATGGCTTGGAGTGCAAGGATGTGATCAATGATTTGATGGGAAAGATAGAACCCTACCTGTCCCCTAGCTCTAAAGAGTCTCCCCTCAAGACCTAGGTGGCATCCATGGTTGTCCTATATATGATCATGTAGAAAGAACTCTAACTCATCTATGTAGATACCAAAAAGGGTGGGGGACAGAGGGAACCCCTCTTTCACCCCAATAGTACTACTAATAAAGTCAGACATCCCATGTACAATACGAAGATGACCAACGATCGACTCGTATAGGTGCATGAAGGCGGACAAGAGTGTCTTGGAAATGTCAATTCCTCTGAGCCTCTAGAATAGGGCCTCATGAGGAATAGAGTCAAATACTTTCCAGAAGTCTACAAAGCAAAAATAGACTTTTAAAGAGAAATGTCCCACCTCCTCAATGATGGATCAGAGTGCAAGGATGTGATCAATGGTTTGATGGGCGGGATAGAACCCTACCTGTCCCCTAGCTCTAAAGAGTCTCCCCTCAAGATCCCCAGACAGCTTCATATGAAGGACAATAGCATATAGCTTGGAAAAGTTGTATCCCACCATGATTCTTCTTTGGTTGTTTCAATCTACATTGGGGCCCAATTTATGGATCGAGTGAATAGTGTTTGATGTGACCAAGCCTGCAAGAAACCTATATGGACAACATGGTTAAACAAGTCGACCAAGTGGTTATCCAAGGCATGAAGACCATGCTTGAATAACTTTACTTGAAACCCTTCCTCATTGACTGCTTTGTTGGTATTCATCACACAAATAGTGTCCAAGATATCTTAGTATGAGAATAAAACCAATAGGGGGGGAGAGGTAACTTGAATTAGGGCCTACCCAATGAAATCATACGGAATGGAGGTATGGGAGACATAGAATCTAGATCTAGATATGACGAAAGGGGGTAATGATGGGGGAAGATAATGCATCGTAAGAATTTGGGGGAATGGAAGAACGCAAGTCATGACTCCTCTGTGAAATGAAGAGGTTTTTCTTGTGGTGAAGGAGGCAACGATAGGAAGCTTTAGGGATGGGATAATAATGATGATCATGAGAAAGGCATGCCTAAGCTAGCTATGGAGATCTTTGTAGTTTGTGTCATAGCACCGATTCATGGCACGTGAGTTAGTTTTGGGGGAATGGGAAGTAGACCAAGTGACTTGGGGGTAGGACTTAAGGGTTGCTTCCCAAATGGTGAATGAAAGAAAATTGTATTTAGCAGACGTAGAATTGAGAGATGAGAAAAGGGGTCACTTGGAAAATTGTATAAAGTCATAAACTAGTGTGCAGTTTGAAAAAGATACCTAATGTGAATTACTTACGTGGTTTTTTCATTAACTTGTGACCCATTTTCTATGATTCTAATAACTCTTGTATCCATGATGGTTGGTCTCATTTAACTCTTTGAGCCCTTGCTTGATGATGATGCACCATTTGACATGGTACTTTGGAGGACGTTGGTGATGCTTTCTTGTCCGCTTCATTGAGGTCATTGCAGCTTTGATGATGAGCATTGGGCCTTGTGATGACATGGCATCCCTCGGCATCTCTTGGACCTAGGACGATGCACTATTGACCTAGGACGATGCACTATTGACCTAGGACGCTACATATGGAGTTTAACATGTCACCTTGAGCCCTTGATGTCATCATACACCCCTTGAGGACGTTGTGGCTAGAATTGATGATGTGAATTTGATGATGATGCTACACCTCTTTGGAGAGGTTATAGAGCCCTTCTCCTTGATGATGTTGTGATTTTGACCTTCGACGTTGCACATGTGACGAGATGTCATACTTGAGGGTGATGTGACACTTTCTTGAGTTGACATAGTACTTGGATGATTAGTTGGCACTACGTTGATGAGAAGATGTGACCTTCTTGACGAGGAGGCATGAATATTGACAATACTTTGCACCTTTTGGGGAGAGCATGAATTTTGTAGCATTTGTACCCTATTTGAAGACGACGTCACCCTTTCAACGTGACTTTAGGGAGAGTATGACTTTTGGAGCATTTTCGATCTCTCTTATTTTCTTGTCATTATGGATGATACACTTGTCTATTGCTAGAAAAAAGGCTAGCGACTTCGCTTGGATGCTTCTTCTTGGTAAATCATTGGAATCTCTTTGATAAGTAAGGGTTTTCCATGCTATCTCTTGGATTAAGTAAGAAATTTATGCAATCTTGTGTTTTTCTTCTTAACTTCAAGGTTATATTGTCAAACCCTAGGAGGAGTATAAGAACATACAACCTCCATCAAGGAATTTTTTGCTACTGTCATTGAAAAGGCTTAAGGATTGCTACAAGGAGTAAGAAGGTTTAGACCCTTGTAGCAAAACCTTTGCTAGGGTTTATCATCATTAGGGAGTAAGAGTGTTTACACCCCTAGAAGATCATAAAACCCTAGTTTAACTTGGTTGTGACAAAGCAAGAGACTCCATAGCCCAATAGATAAGGCACTAATTGCATTGAAGATTGAATATCGTTGCATTGGTAAAAGTGAAATTTGAGAGATTAAATTGTTCAAGTTTGGATTTAAATTCTATATGTTATTGGATCTCTTGCTCTCCAAGGGCAACTTGATTGGGTAAGTTATTGTTCTGTTGTAATAAACATTAAGCTACAACCATTAGGGCTGCAACAAACTCACTCTTTCATACTCTTTTCCAACTTTTCTACCGCAGAAAATTACTTGTAAGTTGCGATACATGTTCTATTGATAATAAGCTATTGTTTGGTCGGTTTACTTGCTAATTTGAATGGCTACAACTTGTTGTAGAAAAAGTTTGTAACAGTCCTACAGCCATAGGACAGTTACAAAATTATATTGATAACACTCTTTTACAGCCCTCTTTTGTTATCAAAGTCTTGGTTCAAACATTGGAATATTATCTACTAATTGCAAGCATTGTTATCCAATATTATATGTTGACTTTGATGATCTGATTTGCAGCTGTTGTAAGTTTCGTTTTGCCGATATATCATTGTTTACTGCTGCAATTTTGGGACAACAACGTTTCTTCTTGCTGATTTCCCACTTGTCTTGGAGCTTATCACATTATATATTGTTTTGGTTTGGTTGTCTAACACTGTTTTGCAGGTACACAACCCTGGCAACCATTGACGAATTCCAAAGACTCTTTCCTCAAGCCTCAAATTAATCTTAGACCTTGACCCATATGGGTGTTCTTCTAGCTCCTTGCTTCTCCCCTTGCAATCCCCCTAGGGTCACCCAGGAAGCCTACCTTGTGTTGGACTTGTCCTTCACTAAAACGAGGGGGATATCTATTGAGGTGATAGTGATAAGTGTCCCCATTTGTGTCACACATTTGTTTCTTGGGTTGGGCTTTTCCCAAACCACAAACTATGCGATAACAATCTGAACAAATATTTTGATATTGTAGAAGCATTTTTGTAAAAGCGACATAATTTTTTTTTATCAAAACCTCTATCTCCTTCAATAATAAGTGGGTGCACAAGGCGCAAAAGGCCTACTTATTCACTATGGAGTTGGATAGAATACCCCTTTTAATAAAAATCCTTTATATATATTTCCTTAAGAAAATATATATATATTTATATATTTTAACTTCACCTCTTAGAATAAATTGATTTTAATAATAAGCAAAGTGAAATATGAGATGTTGGATGACTTAAAGAAGTATAATCCTTTTTGTTAGAGATCAAATCTTTTTATTTATTGTGGCAGTAACTTCACTTTTCAACCCTTTTGATTTCAACTTCACTTCTGTCATAAATATATATTACTTTTTCCTTTATTCTCCCAATGGTAACAATCATGAAGTTTTGTACCTCCAACAACGAATATTAACATTGTAAATTCAATGATAGCCTTTGTTTGGAATGTATGTTATATTGAATAGTGGACCCATTTGGCTCTTCAGCCAGGACTTTGATTTTAACTCTATGAAATAACTAGTATACTTTCCATGGTCCTCCTTGTCATGTATTTTCTGTTCACCCTTGTGAATGATCATGGTGACCATCACTAGTCTTTCTCTTCATATGATTGTTTACCACATAACGTGCCGATCTTGGACCAACCATGTTTTATATTGTAGCAACAACTCGACACTCTCTATGCACAGTTTGCAATGCACCTAATTCGAGGCTTGTGACCTACTTGTTTTTCTTTTGTATATATTTTCAATAGAGTGAATGTGACCTTGTCCTATTTTCAGCGGTGTTATCATGCAAATCTGCACCGGCAGACTTGCATAATAATTATAGGCCATCTAGCCCCGTCACTGCTAGATGCTTCCATTCAAATTATTTCTTTTCCAATCTCAGGGGGGTGTCCCTAGAGGTTGTATGTTCCTATCAAACAAACAAAACCAATCTATGTATAACCCAATTTGATTAGCACACACAAGACTCGCACTTGATATGCTCGAAAGCAATTAAGAGAAAGGGTAAATTCTTAGTGAAATTTAATGTTGTTGAGATCAAATCTTAGTCAATTATAGCAGTAAAATGAAAGAAACAAAATGAAGAGTATATGCACCTTAAGTTATTAAGAAATCAAGTGCATTAAATCTAGCCAAAAACTGCAATACAACGAACAACTATCCAACCAAGAGATTCAAAGAGATAGAGTCAAGGCATAGTCGAACCAACTCAATATGTTCCTCAAGATATTGAATTACATCAAAGTGGCAACATATAACAGACTACAATAATCCTAGAAGCACGCAGCGGTGGAAGCAGATTGTCAAAACTGATAGGTGAGAGGCTGATGAATTATGTTGTTGTAAAACTGTTAAAAGAATACTATCTAACCCTCTAAACTCCTCTCTCTGTAGATATAGAATCTCAAACCAACCCTAACTTCTTGTGGAAGAAAGCAATAAAAGCATGCCAAATTTGAAAAGGTCTGCATCCCTGCAAACTATGTTTTACTTTGATGTTTGGTTGAGCTTTTAAAGTTATTGTTTGAAATGAGCCTTTTGTGGCAAAAGTATAGCTTACTAATTTTGTTGAAAACACCTACTAAGAATAAATCCCCTCAACATTGGTTTGCAAATCATTCTATTCTTTGTGATAATCCCAAAAAAAATGCAATTCTTTCCTCAAATCAGCAAATTCGTCCTATAGTTGTTGTTTAGTTAGGTCGACCTCACCAAAAAGTAGTAGTTTTCCTACTATAATCCTCAAGGAAAAGCCAGTCACATACAAGTTTGGTTCCATTAGGTAACCAACAACTAGTTATAACATTGGCCCATCAAACTTTCTTAAGTGGTCACTTGCACGCAACTCCAACTAGGTAAATAAGTCAAACTTTCCAAACAAGCATAAGTGCAAAGATGTGTTAAATAAGGCGTAGCTTAGAGATAGAAATAGCATAAGACAAGTCGTGCTAAGGATAGTAAGCTTCGATATTAAGATGGCACATCTTCTCCTATTCGACTTATTAGTTTCTGACCCTAAAAACCAAACTCCTTTCGAGATATTCAATGTTTAAGAAGCCCACCTAGACTCCTAGAGAAATACACTTCCCATAAATGATCTGAATCTCTTGTAGAAGAAAGGCAAGAGTCATCATCTCTATCACAGAGGTCTAAAAACTACTACCAAAAGAAAGACCCTTAACAATATAATCAAACCTTCAACCTTGATGTCAGGCCTTTCCCTTGCTTAATTTATGTGGACACCTATAACTAGGGTGCAACAAATTTGAAGCATCCTCCCCTAAACAAAGGCTGAAACATATACCTAAGATGAGGGACAAATTACACGAACCAAAAGACTCTTAACAATATAATCAAACATTCAACCTAGATGTCAGGCCTTTCCCTTGCTTAATTTTTGTGGACACCTATAACTAGGGTGCAACGAAAAACTCAGATCAGCCTTGCCACCTCTAAAAAGGCATACTAAGGAGTGCTATTGGAATCAGCAGAATCGTCCAATCCGATCAGTTTCTGCTTAGTACCAGACTAGTTCGACATTTTGGACTGGTTAAGGATGGTTCCATACCAAACTGGCCAGTTCCGTACCAGAACCAACCTTAAAGCACCAAATTGACCAGTTATGTACGACACAGCTAGGGACCACAAAATACCTAACCCTGGTAATTAATGGTTATATTAATTTTTTAAAGTAAAAGTTGACATTTTCCTTTATCTTTCCTTTTCATAATCAAACCTTCAACCTTGATGGCAAGCCTTTCCCTTGCTTAATTTCAGTGGACACCTATAACTAGGGTGCAACAAAAAACTCAGATTAGCCTTACCACCTCTAAAAAGGCATACTAAGTAGTACTATTGGGATTGGCAGAATTGGCCAATCCGACCAGTTTCTACTTAGTACCATACCAATTCGACATTTTGGACTAGTTAAGGATGGTTCCATACCAAACTAGCCAGTTCCATACTAGAACCAACCTTAAAGCACCAAATTGAATGGTTTTGTACGATGCAGCTAGGGACCACAAAATACCTAACCCTGGTAATCAATGGTGATATTAAACTTTTAAAGTAAAGTTGGCATTTTCCTTTATCTTTCCTTTTCTTGACATTCTCATTTGTCTTTCCTTTTCTTGGCATTCTCATTTATCTTTCCTTTTCTATCCTTTTACTTAAATTTTTAACATTACCATTAATTGTTTCAGATTGTTTGAGAGTGGTTCCAACCTCATTGGACTTCATATGGAGAAAGTATAATTTTAGATCCAATTCAAAATTCAACATACTTAACAGTTTTTGGATTTCAAGATTGGTAGGATTACAACATTTCCACTAGATTCTATCATGTATGAGTGTTTGGAACTGGCATTTAATCAAGAACACCAAGCCCTCTACATACCTAGATGTTGGTTGCATTGGTTTTTGAACTCCTGTATCATAACCCTAGTGAAAATGTACCCTTTGTTACCCTCTCTCACCTAGGGATAACTAGAGGAGATGATTCTTCATGATCCAAATTGTAGACAGTGATCGCAGATATGTTGACCAACATTCTCCACAAGCAACAACCCCTCAGATGCCCCTTCCTCATCATTTCTCAGCTCATTCACTTGATCAGCAAACTCATCCGATGATATGAAATTTGTGGGGCAATGGGATGTTAGGTTGGGATTTGTTGTGCAGTTTATGAAAGTTGAACAACCTATTTTAAGAAATGGAGAACTGAAAAGGGAAAACAAAGAGAAAAGAATGAGTTGATGGAGGCAAGACACAAAAGAAGATTTGTACGAGATTATAGGCTATTAACAATGATAGGAGGATACTAAACCTTCTATAGAACATTCATGTACAAAGGGTGCACCATTGCAATAACAAGGAATTAAGGGAAGACATCGGTAAACCAAAGAGGAAAGAGGCTCCATGAGATAACAATAAAGGTAAACAAACTCCCACAATTTAGGTGGGAGTAGCCATGAGAACTATCTATGCAAAAGAGTCGCAAGAAATTTGGCACACCCTACGAAGGTGGGAATGGAGGAGAGATGGGGTCTCTGAATGAGCAGGAACAATAGAGCCTATTTCCCAAGAGAATCCAACAAAAAATCAAGAGAGGAGATATAGAGGATTGAAGAGATACGATAATGTTCACCAATTGAAATTTAGGATTAGTTGGGAGACAAGGGGGACACATTGGTGAAAAGGCCGGCTGACGGAACCTAGAAAGGAAAGAGCGGGAGGGTGGGGAGGAGAAATCACACACAAAAGGAAAACTAAAAGGGAGTAATAAGGGACATTCCCCATGGGAGAGTACTAGATCCAACTAACAAATAGTTGAATCCATGGAAAGACATCAAAAGGATGGACTAGCTTGAGACTTGTTATGGGACTATTTAGCCAAAGAGAGGTGGGAATAAGTGGGTGGAGGGAACTTTTAAAAGAAAAATTGCTAGGATTCGTAGGTGAAGGAAGAATCAAGGGCACCCAAGAGGATTTGAAGGATCAAAGAAAAAGGAATGGTAAATTAAAGAGAATCATGCCAAAATTATAGAAAAAGAGGCAAGGAAAATGTGTCAACAAAATTGTGTAGGTGAAGCATCATAGGCGCCCGAGAGGAGTTGAACGATCAAGGGAAAAGGAACGCTAAACTAAAGAGAAGCATGCCCAATTTATAGAAAAAAAGGCAAGGAAAATGTGACAACAAACAAATCCCTAGAAAAAAGGCACTCTCTAATATATGGCTCACAAAATGGTTCCTAGAAAAACAAGCAAAATAAACTCTCTATTTTAGAGGAAACAAACACACATCTTGAAACAAGAGAACAAAAACCCATGGAAGGGAGAAATCACATATAGGAAAAAATTTAAGTAAATCAAGTGCCAAAATGACCAAAATGTGAAAAAAGAACATGGACCCCTTCAAGAAGTGAGCACACCCAAAAACACAAACACTAAGCCAAGGCAAGGGACTCTCAATAGATTAATTTCATTAAATGGATACGACAAATACATTAAACCAAGTAATTAAGGACAACAATATTGGTTGGCCCTACATGGTGGGGTTTGATGAAGGTCCCAAGTCAAAGTGGCACTCAATCGAAAATTCTGTTAATATGAGAAGGGATAGCAAGAACCAACTACAATGGCGAAGCTTGATAATATAAATTAGACAAGGAAGTTGCCAAAAGAGACAAGAAAAGCAGGATAGACCACTGTGCAAGGTTGGAGATACCTCCAAATACCATCAAGAGGGTAGAATTTTTGTACTATAGTAAACTCCCACAACAGGAGCAACATGCTAGAGATAGTGAAGGCATCGTTAAGTACATGTGACATGAGCATAAGATAAGCACACAAGTAAACAACAATTAAACCAAGCAACAAAAAAATGCTCGTGAGCAATCTAAAATTCTAAATGTCAAAGACCAACAACAAGGAAAATAAAATCATACAAATAGTTAAATCGAAAGAAGGTAATCAATGAAATATGCCAACAATGTTGAACTAACAAGCATATGATGGCAAAGAAAACAACTGGAAAAAATGAAATAATGTTGACTATTGATATGTTTAAAGTTGAAGTTGTCAGGTGCCTCGAAATTTTTTCCATGGTAGATTTAATAAAAGGGTTGCATTAGGGAAAAGAGACATACATGATGCATCAAAAGGAAAAAGGAATAGGGTTTCGACTGTGTTGTTAGTAACCCATTGGAAAACCAAGGAGAGCACTAGAAACAAGATGACCATGAGAGTTATTTGCAAACCATGCCACTGCAAGAAGTCATGGGTTTCCTCACCTTCCACCATCCTGAAAAAGACATGAGTGAATCTATGGTGTGCTAAACTCAAGTCCAAATCAAGGAAAATAGGTTCATCGATCAAGACATGCAATCATATCCTCAATCAATCGTACACCAAGTAAAGATTCATAGGTCCCAAAAGGTTCTACAAGAGGTCCTTAAAAGGGGTGCGCAATGAGCTCCCTATTTTAGTGTTTGTGTGAGAGCAATATGCAAGTAGGTCCTATGGGTGCAGCCTAAGCAAGGGAAAGTCTTGAGGAAGGATTATGTGTTTGGCTCTATAAAGTTTCAAGTGAGCCTATGCATTGCAAGAGGTGTGGGGTAAAATCAGCTCGAAGCATGGGTGAAAAGGAGGTTGGTTGACTACCACTCGTGTCTATTTATCTGACTCTTGTTTCAAGAGGTTCGATTTAATGCCTCATATGTCTTTTATATGCCATGGAGAAGAAAATAAAATGGTGCATTTACTTGGTTCCTCTCATTCGACCTTGCTTAGCCTATTTAAGCTAATCTATGGAAGTAAATAAAGAGGAAAGGTAGAGTGATTCTAGCACATTCCTTATCAAAAAACAAAATACAAAAAAAATCAATTCGTTAACCCACTATAACTAGTGAGATCAACGGATATTTGTTTCCTACAAGTTCATTGACTTAATTTTGAAAAACAAAAATAATTTCACCATGAAAACTAGCAAAGGGGAGAGGTCTCCTCCCAAAATGTCCTTTTGGAGGGCCATGGAAGGTGCACTATGAGATCCTATGTAACCATCTGTGTGAGAGAAACACACAATGAGGTCTCATGGGTGGACATTGCAAGGGAATCTCGATGAATGAGGCTACAATAGGTCATTTGCATGAGTGTATTGAGCCCTCTCAAGTTTCGAAGGAACCTACATTAAAGGTGTGCCATGAACTGAATAAGACATTAGCTAACTACCATTAATGATCCCAAGTGTTTGACTTATGGCTAAGTATTCATGTAATAGGTCTAATTAATATTCTTGTTTGCAAGATAGAGTGTTTTTCCGCAATGCACAAAATAATAGTTGTAAAACTATGATGTAGGACAACACAAGCTCATAGAAAAGATCAAATATGCAGAAAAAGTCTACAGAGGGTGCATGCATTAACTAAAAAGGACAAGCATTTGCTATTAACTCTAAAATAGCCATTCACACATTAAATTTATGAATTTAAAAATCTGATGATCTCTATAAACTAATCAAACGAATAAGTTTTTAATGTAAACAAGTCTACAACGTGGCTATAGTGGTAATATGTTAAGAAATCTACAACATGGTTATAATAGCAATATAGTATGTTATAGTTTGTTCTCAGAAAAAAGGAATGTGTTAGAATTAGTCCCCATATTCCCTTGTCTTCCAGCTCACCCAATTTAGTTCAGTTAGACCTCAATTAACTTCTAATTAAGTTAGAGTTTTCTGCTGAGTATTTAGAGATCCATTAGGATCCATTTTTTATTTTAATCTCTCCTTAATCTAGGTCATTGTGGTATTCTGAGAAGGGTCATACCTCTCTAAGCATGGAGAGTCCATATGCCTTCTTAATGTTTCCATGGCTAGTTGCATATTTGTTCTCAATACCTGGTGACATTGGCAGAAAACATAATTATTAAATAAAGGAAACCCTATAGATACTCCAATTAGCTAATGTGGAGTATAATATAAATCTCACTAACAATAATGTGAAGCACACTAATTAGATTAGGTCATTTAAACAAAATGGCAAAATGTGTACCTCCCCTGCCGGCATGAGTTCAATGAGAAGTAGGCTTGTACAATAACATAACACATAGGCAAAGTCCACATAAAATAATATGAAAAGATTGATGTAATATTCATTTTTTTTCTTTCACGTCCATGTCATTTCATTTATTTAACACAAAACAAACCCGGTCTCATTCACATCACATATATATAATTATTGTTATAAGCAAAAATTACATAACCTGCAAACAAACCAAACCCAGTCTCACTTATATAGAATTTATTTTTATAAGCAAAAATTACATGAATGTAAATTTCGCATACAAAGAATTCCTTACTAAAACCTGGTCTAGAGCTTAATCCATGAATGTCTTCATTTGGACAAAAATATAACAAAAATACAACTATTATAAGATAGAAAGTTGAAACTAGCTTATTCAAATTAATTCATTTTGT
>JZKD02S2136453.1:19188-45196 GCA_000966675.3 Picea glauca
TCCAAAGATATAAGAACAATAAGTACAATACTGAGAAGAGAAACTATAACTCATTTTATCCCTTGCAAAACTTCAATACTGAATGCCAAAAATGCAATAACTATGGTCATAAAACTAGTGAATGTAGATTTCCAAAATGTGATAAAAAGACAAATATTTCCCATAATAAAAAAGTATGGAAGAAAAAGAAAACAAAGTGTAATGTATCCTTATATGCAAGAAATCAAGGATTCCATTGGTATATAGACAGTGGTTGTTCCAAACACATGACTGGAGATCAAAATAAATTTCTCAAGGTAAATAAGAAAGGAAAAGGAAAAGTAACTTTTGGAGATAACATGTCAGCCAAGATACTGGGAAAAGGCACTGTTAGTTTAGGAAACAATAAAACCAAAGAAGAAGATGTACTTCTAGTAGAAAATATTAAAAAAAATCTCCTAAGTGTAATTCAGACATGTGATCAGGGTCACATACTTACTTTTGATTCTCAGAAATGTGAGATTAGAAAAAAAGACACAGGAAAGCTAGTGACAATTGCACCAAGAACATCTAGTAATGTGTACATCCTTAATATAGATGAAGAAGAAAAATGTTGTTTAACCCAAGTAGATGAAAGATGGATATAGAATAGAAGATTGGGACATTTAAGAGTTGATAACTTGATCAAAGCCAGAGAGAAAAGGGAAGTTAGGGACCTGCCAAAAGTGATTAAGCCTTCAGATTCTATTTGTAAACATTGTCAAATAGGAAAGAAAACAAGAGTTAGGTTCAAAACAAAAGAAAATTCCACAAAAAAACCATTAGAGATTATTCACATAGATATATGTGGACCAACCAGAACCAAAAGTACTTATGGTAAAAAATATTTTATGTTGATTGTCGATGATTACACAAGATTGACCTGGGTATTCTTTCTAAAAAAAAAATTAGAATCTTTTGAGAGATTTAAAATATACAAAGCCCTTGTAGAAAATGAAACAGATCTCAAAATTAAATGTCTAAGATCAAACAATGGAGGAGAATTCACCTCTAAATATTTCATTCAATTCTGTGAAAATCATGGTATCAAAAGATAATTTTTAGCTCCCGGGACTCCTCAACAGAATGGAGTGGTAGAAAGGAAAAACATAACAATTCAAGAAGTTGCAAGAACCATGCTAAATGAAGCTAAGCTTCCAAAAAAGTTATGAAGAGATGAAATATACACAACAATCCACATAATTAATAGAGATCAGTTGAGATCCAACCATGACAAAACCCCTTATGAACTATAGTTTGGAAGACCAACATTTGTAAAACACTTTAGAACTTTTGGAAGTAAATGTTACATAAAGAATGATGAAGATAACCTAGGAAAGTTTGATCCAAGATCTGATGAAGGAATATTCTTAGGATATTCATCTAATAAGAAATCATACATATATTATAATCTTAGACTACTAAAGATAGTGGAAAGTGCCAATGTAAAGATAGATGATCTAAAAAAGAGAATATCCCAAGGCATTGATAAAAAATGTCAACAAGAAGATGATGATGTAAAATCTCAACATGAAGATGATGATGTATAATCTCAGCAAGAAGATGATAATAATGAAACACAGAAAAATGAACCACATACCGATGAATAAGAAAATGAAGAAACACCCTTTCCAAGAGCTCCATCAAAAAGAGTTCAAAATAATAATCCTGAAAGCCAGATTATTGGAGATAAAAGTGCAGGAGTGTAAATAAGAAGGAAAATCTCTTTTGACTCAAAAAAAGAAATGATATCCCTAATAGAACCTAAGTTGGTAAAAGAAGTTATCAAAATTAAAGACTAGATAAAAACAATGAATGAAGAACTAGACCAAATAGAGAAGAATCAGACTTGGGAACTAGTTCCAAGACCCAAGGACAAGAATGTGATAGGAACCAAGTGGATCTTCAAGAAAAAACTAAATGAAAATGGGGAGATTGTAAAGAAAAAATCCAGATTAGTTTGCAAAGGATATTCCCAAGTAGAAGGTATTGATTTTGAAGAGACTTTCACTCCAATAGCAAGACTTGAGGCCATCATAATGTTCCTGGCATTCACATGCTTCAAAATTTTCAAAATCTATCAGATGGATGTCAAGTTAGCATTCCTTGATGGAAAACTAAAATAATAAGTCTATGTTGAGCAACCAGAAGGATCCATGTTATCAGAAAATCATTTCAATGTGTGCAAGTTGAAAAAGGACCTGTATGGTCTTAAACAAGCCCCCAGAGCATGGTTCTCTAGGCTTGATTAGTACCTACAAAAACAAGCATATAAGAAAGGGATTAATAACAACAACCTATACATAAAAATTGATGATCAAAACATGATTGTTGTAGTGGTATATGTACATGACAACATATTCGGGATTAATCTTACTACACTAAGAAAAAAAAATTGCAACCAAAATGCAAGAAGAGTTTGAAATGTCTATGCTGGGAGAACTGCCATTTTTCTTAGGTTTACAAGTAAATCAATCAGAAAATGGAATATTCGTTACCCAAACCAAATATATCATGGAAATGATGAATAAATTTCAAATGGAAGACAATAAACCTATGAGTACTCCCATGGTCATTGGATGTAAACTAAGCCTAGAAGATGACTCACCAAAAGTGGACGAAACGATGCATAGATAAATGTTTGGAAGTTTTCTCTATTCAACAATAACAAGACCCGATGTCATGCAGGATGTAGGACTCGTGGGGAGATTTCAATATGCACGTAAAGAAACTCACTTCAAAGCAATAAAAATAATATTCAAATACCTTCAAGGCACCCTAGAACTTGGATTATGTTATCCAAAAGATAAAGACTTCAATCTAACTGCATATATTGATGCAGATTGGGCCAGTAGCATAGATGATAGAAAAAACACCAGTGGAGGAGAATTTTTCTTAGGAAAAAGTCTGGTAGCATGGTCAAGAAAGAAACAAACATCCACATCGCTCTCTACAACATAGGCATAATATATTGTTGTTGCATCCTACTGCATACAAGTTCTTTGGATGAAGCAAACTTTAGAAGACCTACAAATAATATATAATAATCCCGTTACTATTAAATGTGATAAAAATAATTCCATAAGAATATCTAAAAATCCAGTAATGCATTATAAAAACAAACACATACCAATTAAATACCATTTCCTAAGAGATCAGGTTACCCAAAAACAGATTGACAAAATCTTTTCCCATGTGTACTTTTGAAAATCTTCGACATAAATTAGGAGTAATTCAAAAACCTCATTAAAAACTATAAAATCATATCATAAGGGGAACATGGTTAGGGGGAGAATTTCCATAGGGGGAGCGAAGAAATATCCCCTCTGCCATTGCTGTCAAGGGGGGAGGAAATTGATAAGGGCAGAAATTTCAAAAATAAAAAGGTTTCCATCAATGCCAAAGGTTGAGAATGTTGGACATGGTTTTATGGTGTTGGAATTGATATCAAAGAGGGCCAAAATGATCAATTTTTATTATGGAATTGATGACAAGAAGATCAATATGGTATTATCATTATATGTCTTTGATATCCTAAAAACTCAGGAGAAATAACGTAGTAAGTTGTGCAGAAGACATAGCGCAAGGTGTAGAGGAATCTACCTAAAGCTTAGGAGAGGAAACATATTAGATTGCACGAGATTATAACATGCATAGATCCATGTACAAAAGGAATTCACAGCTTAGGAGGGTTAGAAATTGAATATCAATGCATAAAATAATGCACAAACAGTTATTAAAATATCAGGAGAAAAAGTGATGAACAGATCAAAAGGAAGAACATTAATTGAAGATCAGAAGAGATGAGGCATGTTGGTTTACCAATTCCCTTCTCGGGTTGTCTGAGTTATTGAACCAGGGTTCATTTCATTTGAGGTTCCAACAAAGCCTCTAAAACTATCGGCCCTCCTGGTAATCCAGAAGGCAACACAACACCTGGAGGGCACTGTGCAGTCTCACCTGAGATAGTTTTACATGGGTGGCTATAAGACTCAGGTGTTTACAGCCTAGGACATAGTAGAGGATAGGGGTTTCTTGATTAAATCTAGGTACCATGAGTTGTAAGGTAAACTAATTAACCCTTGAAGTCGCATACACATATTTCATAGTTTAATTCCAGCAGAGTATAACTAGATTCATAACGATGTGCTAACTCATTCATTCAACTTAACTAGTAATTGATAAAAGAAATAAGAGACATGCATACATTCAACATATTACACGAGTATTACCATGGTTCACCCCCCCTGGGCTACGCCCACAAATATTTGGCTCTTGGCTCTTTTATTATGGTAGTTCTACATTCCTGGCGCCACATGCTTACAATTCTCCACAAAGCTAGGTAAGATCTATGTGAGGCAAACTAGATCACACCAGGTTCTACAGCCTGCAGTATAATCCTCAGATCTACCCTCCCTCGTATCTTCTTTGCTCAAAAACTTACAAAATCGGTTCATACAGCTCAAAACATTAAGAAATTACTAACAACTACTAGTAACGAACCTTATATAATACTTTTGTATCTATATTTATACATTTCGGGCTCTTCATCCTTTTACAGAATATTACCAAAACCCTAACCCTTCTTACTTTAGGTCTTTCTCCCATACGCATGATGTTCCTCCTCCAACTGTCACTTTCCTTTGTGCATGCTTTCTTGCATGCATGCATGTTGTTCTTTTGCTAGTTGTTACTTCAGTTTTATGCACGCTTTCTTTCCCACAATCGTTCTTCTCTCCCCTCCGGCCTGGTGCCAACAGGCCCCCAACACTGACATGTGACTCGTCCCGAGTCACCTAATTTCTCTGTGCTTCCTTGATCTCCTTGATGATCGTCTGGAACTATTCCTGCAACTCTGTTGCTTTTTTCAGTGCCTGCGTGGTTTTCTCCTTGATGGTGTCGATTGTCTTAGCAGCCACTTCCATGCTCATTAGTCATGTGCATTCTAGCTAAGTCTGTGTTTTTTGGTTTTTGGCTTCTTTTGCCTACGCAAGTACTTCTGCTATATGTTTCTGCAATGATTCTATTTGAGCCTGATGCTCATGTTTCTTTGTTTTCACAGTGATAAGTTATGCCTATAATTTCTTCAACTCTTGCATTCCCTTGACCCGTTCTGGGATTGATATGGTCTTCTATTGCTACTTGAGTTCTTGGATTTTTGCATTGATCCTCTCCTCCTCCTTGTCCCAGTGTTGGACCTGTGGATCCTCTTCCATCCTTGTCCAAAGTTATGCTGCTTTATCCAACAATTCGACTGTTGTGTTGACCTGTTTTTCTAGCTCCTGCAGCTGTATTGCTGCTTCTTGCTTCCTTTGCTCCTTCACTGTTGGTGGAATTGTTGGTCTAATCTATCCGTGGAGAGTCTCTATCTCCTTTTGATATTGATCAATTTCCTATGCAATCTGTTCGATCTTCTCTATGACTGGGAGTTCATTTCCTTGCGCAGTAGTTGGAAGTTTCCCAAAAACTTCTTCCACTCTGTGTTCCATCTTTTTTTTGCATTCTTTCTCCTCCTTAGTTTCATATTTGGCATGTGCAAAAACTATTTCCAGCGCTTCGCACTTCTTTGTTGCTTGTTGTAGCTCAACAAAGTTTTTATGTGCTCGCGACTGTAGCTCGTGGTCGATGCTAACCTGTAGTTTGTATAATTCTCTTGATGGAATCTATGTCAAGACCAATTGGATATGATCCAAATCCTTCAGTGGTGTCTGTCCCACAATTTCATCCATTCGCAACATGCTAGGCTTTATATAGACTGTGGAATGTGCATGTGGTATCAGAAGAACTGGGTCGCATTCTTATACCTCCACCCTTGTTGTGGTCTATGTGGTCGATGGTTCTATGCCCCTACTATTACTCATGATCTGGGTTTCCCTGAATTTATTAAGGAGTTGCTTCATTTTTGTCAGTTCCTTCTACAGTTTATCCCTGTGGTGTGCGGCATGATCGAAATCCTCTGTGAGGCAGTCTTGGACCATCCTAGAAATAATCTCTCCCTCATCCTCTGTGATTGTGTAGTTCGGTGGTGGTAGTTGTGCCTTCATTTTCTTGCGCGCACCTGCATCCTTTACTAATGGTCTCTTAGTTCCCCCTGGTTCTAGTGTGATGGGGTTTGATGCGGTTTCCTGTGCTCCCTTAGCTAGTTTCCTCTATCCATTGGTCGACTGGGTAGTTTCTGTTCTCCCCTTCTGGGTCCTTGGCTGCTCAGAGTCTTCATCTTCCTGAATCGACTTGGTTTGGCCCATTCTACATTTCTTGGGTACTGGGATTTGTGGAGGCTATGTTTCCTCTTGCGCAACCCCTCCTTCTGCTCTTTGTCCCGGTACTTCTCTGGGTATGGTTGGAATCCTCCATTCATCAGGCCATTCGTTGATGACCATGTTGATATCTCCCTCATTGATGCAGTAGCACATCTGTAGCCACTATTTATCCAGATTCTGCCTTGGCTGTATCCACATGGCTTGTCACCTAGCCCAAAAATTGGCGATGCCCCCGTATCGTGCGACAACCTCTGGTGTTATTCTCCATGCTCGACTGATGGCTTCCTGTATCTCTCGTAGATAAGATTTGAATACAATTCCATTCCCCTTCTTATGTTTGGCTAGTGGCATGGATCTCAGGACGTGATATCTTGCTCCTCCTGGATGTGGTGTGGTACAAAAGATGGCATATTCTGGTTCTCGCCATCCCATGAAATCTATGAGAGTGATCAGCCATGAGCAATGAAATTCCGTACCTATGTCCTGCACATTTTTGTAGTCCACTTGGAATAAGTTTGATAGATATGGAGCCCAGCTCATGGAGGTGCCTTCTGTGCACTGAGCTGCAACAACAATAACTTCTGATGATACTTTGTCTTTGTGGAATTTTCTTAGAAGTTTGCAGGCTAAGATCTTTGCGCCTAATTGTGTCATGACATTGTTGATCCATTTGATTATAATGCCTCTTTTTCCCCCATCGGTACCATATTTCTTCTTCATCTCTTATGCCAATTATTTTTCCTTGGAATTATCATCCGGAATCAACACGGGATCCATACCCTCGGTGGTTAAGCCTGTTATCTGCGTGATAAATTTGACAGTTATGGGGATGGGTTTGTCTAGCCATACATCCCCTCCATGCATCATTGCTAACATTTTCTTGATGCATGCTGAAACATATTGGCCTCTGCCAAAGTGTAGTATCTTCAACAATCCTAGAATTCCTATTCTGTCCAGTCCATCTGCCCATTAGTGTGGTTGAGTGATGGTTTCTTCGAGTTGGTTCACAACTAATTTCTACATGAAGACCTGTGGTGAAATCTTTGGATATTTGGTTTCCTCTACTATGTCATGTTCGGAATACTTGAGCTTCCCGACTTGACCTAATAGTTGTGGGTCCACCTGTACTCCCTCTGGTATGCGAGGTAGCACAATCTCTACAATTGGTTTCTTTCGAGGTGAGCTCAGTATCTAAACTTGATCCTCCTGCTGTGTTGGCTGGCTCGAAGTTCTAGCAACTCCTGGTTGTTCTCCTATCATCCACTCTGGCCACTCCTAGGCAGTTCCAACAGTCTCCTCGGATGGGTGACCTAAGTCGATTTCTTGCGTATCGTCTGGTTGCTCCTCTGCTTCTATATGCTATGTCGTTCCATTCACTTCCACGATTGCTTCAATATGTTCTGGTGGTATTTCCTGGTGGGTTTCTTCTTCTTTGTTCTAGGGCTCATGCACCGCTACTGGTGTATCCTGTTCCATGGCCTCTGTCTGTGGTTGCAGAATCTCCTCTAGTATGGGTGTGTACTCTACTAGGATTTCCTCTGGCGATGGGATTTCATCAATATCGATGAACTTAGGTGGTTGTTGTTCACTTTCTTCTAGTGGTCCTCGTGACTTGGTCTAAGCCTTGGTTGATCTAGTTGTCTGGCCTGGTTCTGCGAGCTTCAATGGTGCCATAATGGTGTCTATCGAACATTTTCTAAGTTTGAATGGCTTTGGTGCGCTCTGTGGTTTCATTCTGTTCATTCTAGTTGTTGTTGCTATTTTTCTGTTCTCCTTTAGCAAATAGACTAACTTCTTATGTGCTTGTGTGTTGTATGGGCTCGTCATGAAGCTTGTCGAGGATGATTCCTCCATCATGCGATTAATGCATCATAACTATGGGTTCAATGCATCCACGACGATTTCATACTTGCCATTACGCCTCCTTTGTCGTCTCTAGTTGGCATGTTTAATGTGTCATCCCATCCATCCTTGCCTTGCTTTAATTCTTATTCTTGTTGTCCTATCAACCTGCTTTTGCCGACTTTCCTTTTCTTACTTGTTTCCTTTTTCGGTATTGCTGTTATTATTTCCCTCATTTTTTTTTATTTTTTTTTACTGCGCGGTGGGTGGTCGATTGTCCTTGTACAATTTCAGCTGGCTCTCATTGATCATTCCTCTGAGGTCTGCGCCTACTATATCTCTTAATTGTACAACTCCTCTATCCGTAACAGATTTTACCTCGTATGGTCCTAGCCAATGCATTCTGAGCTTTCCTGGGTGCTACAATGATTTACTGTCGTAGAGAAATACTAGATCTCCTTCCTTGAATGTCTTCCTCTTGATGTGGTGGTCATGCCAATATTTATCTCTTTCTTTCTATACTTTTTGGTGGAATCCTACCAAGATTCAGTCTTCCTCCATCGACAATAAATGATTCAGTCTTTCCTGTAATGCGCCTCATTCTGTCATGTGTGCGATAGCTTCTACACATAGACTGGGTATTAAAAATTCTAATGGCACTACTGCTTCTTGACCATATATTAGTTTGAATGGTGTGTGGCCTGTCAACTTTTTGCATGTGGTTCTATACGTCCATAACATTGCTAGTACCTTGAGGTCCCAATCGTCCTTATTGACGTTACATATCTTTGTCAAGGAATTCTCTAGAATTTTGTTGAAGGATTCTACAGTTCCATTTGCCTGTGGATGATACAGTGTTCTTTTTTGGTAATGAACTTCAAGATCTTTGAGCATCACTCAGATGGTGTTGTTTATGAAGTGTGTTCCTTGGTCGCTCATCAAAATTCTTGGGCACCCAAATCTAGTAATTACCTATTCAAATAGAAAGTGTGCAGCTGTCTCTACGCTGCAATCTTTCACTGGTGCGGCTTCCACCCATCTTGTTAGGTATTCCATCATGGTGATAATATATCTTGCCCCCGTTCTTTTGGCTGGTGGGCTAATGGGTCCCACGAATTCTATCACCCATTTTTCGAATGCCTAAAGTGTCACTTGTGGTCGTAGTGGCATCTCATCCCTTCTGTTGGGTTTGCCTACCCTTTGACAGATATCACATTGCTGACAACACTCTTTCGAGTCTTCATGGTTCGTTGTCCACCATAATCCTACGCATAGTACCTTCTACGCAGTAGCTTTTCCTACATAATTCCCTCCTGCTATTCCCTCATGGGCTTCTGCTAAATGTTTTGTTCATTCATGGTATAGTACATATCTCTATAAGATGCTATCTTCACCCATCTTGTATAGATGTCCCATGATCAATTGATAATCGACTGCGTAGAATACCAGGTTCTTCTTCGGTGTAGTGGTATATTCTTGTGGCGCAGTACCTGTGTTCAAGTACTGGATGATCTCTATGAAGTAATCGTCAACAATCTGTACTGAGATTGGCTATGCATCTGGAAATTTGTCTTCTAAGTTTGTTGGTTCCTCTCCATTTGTGACCCTTGATAGGTGGTTAGGTCCTGCATTCGGTTTTCCTAGTTTAACTATTACCTCAAAGTCAAATTCTTGAAATAGAAATAACCATTGACAGATTCTCCCCCCCAACACTGGCTTGTTGACTAGGTATTTCAAGGCTAAGTGATCTGTAAACATCTTAAAGTGTTTTTCCAATAGGTAATGTTTGTATTTCTATAGTTCATAAACCATAGCTAGGCCTTCTCTTTCTGTCGTGTTATAATTTTGTTCTGAATCTGATAATTTTCTACTTGCAAATGCTATCAGGTGATCCAAGTCTCCTGCTCCTGGCTGCGCCAAGATAGCTCCAAGTGATATCGCTGATGCATCTACATGTACATGGAATTTATTCTCACAATATGGAAATACCAATATTGGTGTGGTGACCATCTTTTCCTTCAGGGTATCCAGATCGTGTTGGCACTCATTGTTCCATTGATACTTTGTATCCTTCCTTAACAGTTTTTCCATTGGCACTGTAATATGTGCATATCCTTTGATGAATTTCCTGTAATATCCCGTATGTCCTAGCATTGCTCTTAGTTGGCAGACTGTTTTTGGTGCTAGTAGGTTAACAATGATTGTGATTTTGGTCGGATCCACTAACAAACCTTTTTTGCATACTATGTGTCCCAATAGTATCCCAAATGGTGTTCCAAATATGCATTTCTTGATATTCAGTGATATATGGCACTGTCTGCATCGTTCTAACATCAGTCATAAAACTTCCACATGGTCTTTTAGTAATCTATACACTGTCTAATCATCCAGGTTTACTTCAAGGAATTGATGGATGAATTCCTTAAATGTTGTGATGACCACTCTAGAAAATATCACAGGTTCATTCTTCAGTCTGAATGGCATGATTGTATATTGATAAGATCCCCATTCTATTACGAATGTGGTCTTGTGTCTATCCTCCTGTGTGATCTTAATATGATGATATCTTGAGAATCCATCGGTGAATGAGTAGGTTTCGTGGTATCCTATGTTCTCGATTACTTCATCCGTGAACGGTGTGGGGAATGGGTCATGTAAGAGTTCATCATTCAACTTCCTCAAGTCGACACATATCCTGATCCCTCTTCTCTGTTTATTGTCCTGTACAACCATCGGGCTTATCCATTCTAAATCTTCGACTGGTTCGATGATGTCCACCTCAAGCATCCTATCGATCTCGTCTTTAACTTTTTGTTTATATATGGGGTTCAGTCTATATGGTCGTTGTTTAATGGGTCTCGCATCAGGTCTGAGTGGTATCTTCATTTCTCCTAATTATCTGTCTATGACTTTCATCTCTATAAAGGTTGTGGGAAAAATGTCGTTGTATTCGCGCAACAATTCTGTNCCCCCAGAGCATGGTTCTCTAGGCTTGATTAGTACCTACAAAAACAAGCATATAAGAAAGGGATTAATAACAACAACCTATACATAAAAATTGATGATCAAAACATGATTGTTGTAGTGGTATATGTACATGACAACATATTCGGGATTAATCTTACTACACTAAGAAAAAAAAATTGCAACCAAAATGCAAGAAGAGTTTGAAATGTCTATGCTGGGAGAACTGCCATTTTTCTTAGGTTTACAAGTAAATCAATCAGAAAATGGAATATTCGTTACCCAAACCAAATATATCATGGAAATGATGAATAAATTTCAAATGGAAGACAATAAACCTATGAGTACTCCCATGGTCATTGGATGTAAACTAAGCCTAGAAGATGACTCACCAAAAGTGGACGAAACGATGCATAGATAAATGTTTGGAAGTTTTCTCTATTCAACAATAACAAGACCCGATGTCATGCAGGATGTAGGACTCGTGGGGAGATTTCAATATGCACGTAAAGAAACTCACTTCAAAGCAATAAAAATAATATTCAAATACCTTCAAGGCACCCTAGAACTTGGATTATGTTATCCAAAAGATAAAGACTTCAATCTAACTGCATATATTGATGCAGATTGGGCCAGTAGCATAGATGATAGAAAAAACACCAGTGGAGGAGAATTTTTCTTAGGAAAAAGTCTGGTAGCATGGTCAAGAAAGAAACAAACATCCACATCGCTCTCTACAACATAGGCATAATATATTGTTGTTGCATCCTACTGCATACAAGTTCTTTGGATGAAGCAAACTTTAGAAGACCTACAAATAATATATAATAATCCCGTTACTATTAAATGTGATAAAAATAATTCCATAAGAATATCTAAAAATCCAGTAATGCATTATAAAAACAAACACATACCAATTAAATACCATTTCCTAAGAGATCAGGTTACCCAAAAACAGATTGACAAAATCTTTTCCCATGTGTACTTTTGAAAATCTTCGACATAAATTAGGAGTAATTCAAAAACCTCATTAAAAACTATAAAATCATATCATAAGGGGAACATGGTTAGGGGGAGAATTTCCATAGGGGGAGCGAAGAAATATCCCCTCTGCCATTGCTGTCAAGGGGGGAGGAAATTGATAAGGGCAGAAATTTCAAAAATAAAAAGGTTTCCATCAATGCCAAAGGTTGAGAATGTTGGACATGGTTTTATGGTGTTGGAATTGATATCAAAGAGGGCCAAAATGATCAATTTTTATTATGGAATTGATGACAAGAAGATCAATATGGTATTATCATTATATGTCTTTGATATCCTAAAAACTCAGGAGAAATAACGTAGTAAGTTGTGCAGAAGACATAGCGCAAGGTGTAGAGGAATCTACCTAAAGCTTAGGAGAGGAAACATATTAGATTGCACGAGATTATAACATGCATAGATCCATGTACAAAAGGAATTCACAGCTTAGGAGGGTTAGAAATTGAATATCAATGCATAAAATAATGCACAAACAGTTATTAAAATATCAGGAGAAAAAGTGATGAACAGATCAAAAGGAAGAACATTAATTGAAGATCAGAAGAGATGAGGCATGTTGGTTTACCAATTCCCTTCTCGGGTTGTCTGAGTTATTGAACCAGGGTTCATTTCATTTGAGGTTCCAACAAAGCCTCTAAAACTATCGGCCCTCCTGGTAATCCAGAAGGCAACACAACACCTGGAGGGCACTGTGCAGTCTCACCTGAGATAGTTTTACATGGGTGGCTATAAGACTCAGGTGTTTACAGCCTAGGACATAGTAGAGGATAGGGGTTTCTTGATTAAATCTAGGTACCATGAGTTGTAAGGTAAACTAATTAACCCTTGAAGTCGCATACACATATTTCATAGTTTAATTCCAGCAGAGTATAACTAGATTCATAACGATGTGCTAACTCATTCATTCAACTTAACTAGTAATTGATAAAAGAAATAAGAGACATGCATACATTCAACATATTACACGAGTATTACCATGGTTCACCCCCCCTGGGCTACGCCCACAAATATTTGGCTCTTGGCTCTTTTATTATGGTAGTTCTACATTCCTGGCGCCACATGCTTACAATTCTCCACAAAGCTAGGTAAGATCTATGTGAGGCAAACTAGATCACACCAGGTTCTACAGCCTGCAGTATAATCCTCAGATCTACCCTCCCTCGTATCTTCTTTGCTCAAAAACTTACAAAATCGGTTCATACAGCTCAAAACATTAAGAAATTACTAACAACTACTAGTAACGAACCTTATATAATACTTTTGTATCTATATTTATACATTTCGGGCTCTTCATCCTTTTACAGAATATTACCAAAACCCTAACCCTTCTTACTTTAGGTCTTTCTCCCATACGCATGATGTTCCTCCTCCAACTGTCACTTTCCTTTGTGCATGCTTTCTTGCATGCATGCATGTTGTTCTTTTGCTAGTTGTTACTTCAGTTTTATGCACGCTTTCTTTCCCACAATCGTTCTTCTCTCCCCTCCGGCCTGGTGCCAACAGGCCCCCAACACTGACATGTGACTCGTCCCGAGTCACCTAATTTCTCTGTGCTTCCTTGATCTCCTTGATGATCGTCTGGAACTATTCCTGCAACTCTGTTGCTTTTTTCAGTGCCTGCGTGGTTTTCTCCTTGATGGTGTCGATTGTCTTAGCAGCCACTTCCATGCTCATTAGTCATGTGCATTCTAGCTAAGTCTGTGTTTTTTGGTTTTTGGCTTCTTTTGCCTACGCAAGTACTTCTGCTATATGTTTCTGCAATGATTCTATTTGAGCCTGATGCTCATGTTTCTTTGTTTTCACAGTGATAAGTTATGCCTATAATTTCTTCAACTCTTGCATTCCCTTGACCCGTTCTGGGATTGATATGGTCTTCTATTGCTACTTGAGTTCTTGGATTTTTGCATTGATCCTCTCCTCCTCCTTGTCCCAGTGTTGGACCTGTGGATCCTCTTCCATCCTTGTCCAAAGTTATGCTGCTTTATCCAACAATTCGACTGTTGTGTTGACCTGTTTTTCTAGCTCCTGCAGCTGTATTGCTGCTTCTTGCTTCCTTTGCTCCTTCACTGTTGGTGGAATTGTTGGTCTAATCTATCCGTGGAGAGTCTCTATCTCCTTTTGATATTGATCAATTTCCTATGCAATCTGTTCGATCTTCTCTATGACTGGGAGTTCATTTCCTTGCGCAGTAGTTGGAAGTTTCCCAAAAACTTCTTCCACTCTGTGTTCCATCTTTTTTTTGCATTCTTTCTCCTCCTTAGTTTCATATTTGGCATGTGCAAAAACTATTTCCAGCGCTTCGCACTTCTTTGTTGCTTGTTGTAGCTCAACAAAGTTTTTATGTGCTCGCGACTGTAGCTCGTGGTCGATGCTAACCTGTAGTTTGTATAATTCTCTTGATGGAATCTATGTCAAGACCAATTGGATATGATCCAAATCCTTCAGTGGTGTCTGTCCCACAATTTCATCCATTCGCAACATGCTAGGCTTTATATAGACTGTGGAATGTGCATGTGGTATCAGAAGAACTGGGTCGCATTCTTATACCTCCACCCTTGTTGTGGTCTATGTGGTCGATGGTTCTATGCCCCTACTATTACTCATGATCTGGGTTTCCCTGAATTTATTAAGGAGTTGCTTCATTTTTGTCAGTTCCTTCTACAGTTTATCCCTGTGGTGTGCGGCATGATCGAAATCCTCTGTGAGGCAGTCTTGGACCATCCTAGAAATAATCTCTCCCTCATCCTCTGTGATTGTGTAGTTCGGTGGTGGTAGTTGTGCCTTCATTTTCTTGCGCGCACCTGCATCCTTTACTAATGGTCTCTTAGTTCCCCCTGGTTCTAGTGTGATGGGGTTTGATGCGGTTTCCTGTGCTCCCTTAGCTAGTTTCCTCTATCCATTGGTCGACTGGGTAGTTTCTGTTCTCCCCTTCTGGGTCCTTGGCTGCTCAGAGTCTTCATCTTCCTGAATCGACTTGGTTTGGCCCATTCTACATTTCTTGGGTACTGGGATTTGTGGAGGCTATGTTTCCTCTTGCGCAACCCCTCCTTCTGCTCTTTGTCCCGGTACTTCTCTGGGTATGGTTGGAATCCTCCATTCATCAGGCCATTCGTTGATGACCATGTTGATATCTCCCTCATTGATGCAGTAGCACATCTGTAGCCACTATTTATCCAGATTCTGCCTTGGCTGTATCCACATGGCTTGTCACCTAGCCCAAAAATTGGCGATGCCCCCGTATCGTGCGACAACCTCTGGTGTTATTCTCCATGCTCGACTGATGGCTTCCTGTATCTCTCGTAGATAAGATTTGAATACAATTCCATTCCCCTTCTTATGTTTGGCTAGTGGCATGGATCTCAGGACGTGATATCTTGCTCCTCCTGGATGTGGTGTGGTACAAAAGATGGCATATTCTGGTTCTCGCCATCCCATGAAATCTATGAGAGTGATCAGCCATGAGCAATGAAATTCCGTACCTATGTCCTGCACATTTTTGTAGTCCACTTGGAATAAGTTTGATAGATATGGAGCCCAGCTCATGGAGGTGCCTTCTGTGCACTGAGCTGCAACAACAATAACTTCTGATGATACTTTGTCTTTGTGGAATTTTCTTAGAAGTTTGCAGGCTAAGATCTTTGCGCCTAATTGTGTCATGACATTGTTGATCCATTTGATTATAATGCCTCTTTTTCCCCCATCGGTACCATATTTCTTCTTCATCTCTTATGCCAATTATTTTTCCTTGGAATTATCATCCGGAATCAACACGGGATCCATACCCTCGGTGGTTAAGCCTGTTATCTGCGTGATAAATTTGACAGTTATGGGGATGGGTTTGTCTAGCCATACATCCCCTCCATGCATCATTGCTAACATTTTCTTGATGCATGCTGAAACATATTGGCCTCTGCCAAAGTGTAGTATCTTCAACAATCCTAGAATTCCTATTCTGTCCAGTCCATCTGCCCATTAGTGTGGTTGAGTGATGGTTTCTTCGAGTTGGTTCACAACTAATTTCTACATGAAGACCTGTGGTGAAATCTTTGGATATTTGGTTTCCTCTACTATGTCATGTTCGGAATACTTGAGCTTCCCGACTTGACCTAATAGTTGTGGGTCCACCTGTACTCCCTCTGGTATGCGAGGTAGCACAATCTCTACAATTGGTTTCTTTCGAGGTGAGCTCAGTATCTAAACTTGATCCTCCTGCTGTGTTGGCTGGCTCGAAGTTCTAGCAACTCCTGGTTGTTCTCCTATCATCCACTCTGGCCACTCCTAGGCAGTTCCAACAGTCTCCTCGGATGGGTGACCTAAGTCGATTTCTTGCGTATCGTCTGGTTGCTCCTCTGCTTCTATATGCTATGTCGTTCCATTCACTTCCACGATTGCTTCAATATGTTCTGGTGGTATTTCCTGGTGGGTTTCTTCTTCTTTGTTCTAGGGCTCATGCACCGCTACTGGTGTATCCTGTTCCATGGCCTCTGTCTGTGGTTGCAGAATCTCCTCTAGTATGGGTGTGTACTCTACTAGGATTTCCTCTGGCGATGGGATTTCATCAATATCGATGAACTTAGGTGGTTGTTGTTCACTTTCTTCTAGTGGTCCTCGTGACTTGGTCTAAGCCTTGGTTGATCTAGTTGTCTGGCCTGGTTCTGCGAGCTTCAATGGTGCCATAATGGTGTCTATCGAACATTTTCTAAGTTTGAATGGCTTTGGTGCGCTCTGTGGTTTCATTCTGTTCATTCTAGTTGTTGTTGCTATTTTTCTGTTCTCCTTTAGCAAATAGACTAACTTCTTATGTGCTTGTGTGTTGTATGGGCTCGTCATGAAGCTTGTCGAGGATGATTCCTCCATCATGCGATTAATGCATCATAACTATGGGTTCAATGCATCCACGACGATTTCATACTTGCCATTACGCCTCCTTTGTCGTCTCTAGTTGGCATGTTTAATGTGTCATCCCATCCATCCTTGCCTTGCTTTAATTCTTATTCTTGTTGTCCTATCAACCTGCTTTTGCCGACTTTCCTTTTCTTACTTGTTTCCTTTTTCGGTATTGCTGTTATTATTTCCCTCATTTTTTTTTATTTTTTTTTACTGCGCGGTGGGTGGTCGATTGTCCTTGTACAATTTCAGCTGGCTCTCATTGATCATTCCTCTGAGGTCTGCGCCTACTATATCTCTTAATTGTACAACTCCTCTATCCGTAACAGATTTTACCTCGTATGGTCCTAGCCAATGCATTCTGAGCTTTCCTGGGTGCTACAATGATTTACTGTCGTAGAGAAATACTAGATCTCCTTCCTTGAATGTCTTCCTCTTGATGTGGTGGTCATGCCAATATTTATCTCTTTCTTTCTATACTTTTTGGTGGAATCCTACCAAGATTCAGTCTTCCTCCATCGACAATAAATGATTCAGTCTTTCCTGTAATGCGCCTCATTCTGTCATGTGTGCGATAGCTTCTACACATAGACTGGGTATTAAAAATTCTAATGGCACTACTGCTTCTTGACCATATATTAGTTTGAATGGTGTGTGGCCTGTCAACTTTTTGCATGTGGTTCTATACGTCCATAACATTGCTAGTACCTTGAGGTCCCAATCGTCCTTATTGACGTTACATATCTTTGTCAAGGAATTCTCTAGAATTTTGTTGAAGGATTCTACAGTTCCATTTGCCTGTGGATGATACAGTGTTCTTTTTTGGTAATGAACTTCAAGATCTTTGAGCATCACTCAGATGGTGTTGTTTATGAAGTGTGTTCCTTGGTCGCTCATCAAAATTCTTGGGCACCCAAATCTAGTAATTACCTATTCAAATAGAAAGTGTGCAGCTGTCTCTACGCTGCAATCTTTCACTGGTGCGGCTTCCACCCATCTTGTTAGGTATTCCATCATGGTGATAATATATCTTGCCCCCGTTCTTTTGGCTGGTGGGCTAATGGGTCCCACGAATTCTATCACCCATTTTTCGAATGCCTAAAGTGTCACTTGTGGTCGTAGTGGCATCTCATCCCTTCTGTTGGGTTTGCCTACCCTTTGACAGATATCACATTGCTGACAACACTCTTTCGAGTCTTCATGGTTCGTTGTCCACCATAATCCTACGCATAGTACCTTCTACGCAGTAGCTTTTCCTACATAATTCCCTCCTGCTATTCCCTCATGGGCTTCTGCTAAATGTTTTGTTCATTCATGGTATAGTACATATCTCTATAAGATGCTATCTTCACCCATCTTGTATAGATGTCCCATGATCAATTGATAATCGACTGCGTAGAATACCAGGTTCTTCTTCGGTGTAGTGGTATATTCTTGTGGCGCAGTACCTGTGTTCAAGTACTGGATGATCTCTATGAAGTAATCGTCAACAATCTGTACTGAGATTGGCTATGCATCTGGAAATTTGTCTTCTAAGTTTGTTGGTTCCTCTCCATTTGTGACCCTTGATAGGTGGTTAGGTCCTGCATTCGGTTTTCCTAGTTTAACTATTACCTCAAAGTCAAATTCTTGAAATAGAAATAACCATTGACAGATTCTCCCCCCCAACACTGGCTTGTTGACTAGGTATTTCAAGGCTAAGTGATCTGTAAACATCTTAAAGTGTTTTTCCAATAGGTAATGTTTGTATTTCTATAGTTCATAAACCATAGCTAGGCCTTCTCTTTCTGTCGTGTTATAATTTTGTTCTGAATCTGATAATTTTCTACTTGCAAATGCTATCAGGTGATCCAAGTCTCCTGCTCCTGGCTGCGCCAAGATAGCTCCAAGTGATATCGCTGATGCATCTACATGTACATGGAATTTATTCTCACAATATGGAAATACCAATATTGGTGTGGTGACCATCTTTTCCTTCAGGGTATCCAGATCGTGTTGGCACTCATTGTTCCATTGATACTTTGTATCCTTCCTTAACAGTTTTTCCATTGGCACTGTAATATGTGCATATCCTTTGATGAATTTCCTGTAATATCCCGTATGTCCTAGCATTGCTCTTAGTTGGCAGACTGTTTTTGGTGCTAGTAGGTTAACAATGATTGTGATTTTGGTCGGATCCACTAACAAACCTTTTTTGCATACTATGTGTCCCAATAGTATCCCAAATGGTGTTCCAAATATGCATTTCTTGATATTCAGTGATATATGGCACTGTCTGCATCGTTCTAACATCAGTCATAAAACTTCTACATGGTCTTTTAGTAAGCTATACACTGTCTAATCATCCAGGTATACTTCAAGGAATTGATGGATGAATTCCTTAAATGTTGTGATGACCACTCTAGAAAATATCACAGGTTCATTCTTCAGTCTGAATGGCATGATTGTATACTGATAAGATCCCCATTCTATTACGAACGTGGTCTTGTGTCTATCCTCCTGTGCGATCTTAATATGATGATATCTTGAGAATCCATCGGTGAATGAGTAGGTTTCGTGGTATCCTATGTTCTCGAGTACTTCATCCGTGAACGGTGTGGGGAATGGGTCATGTAAGAGTTCATCATTCAACTTCCTCAAGTCGACACATATCCTGATCCCTCTTCTCTGTTTATTGTCTTGTACTACCATCGGGCTTATCCATTCTAAATCTTCGACTGGTTCGATGATGTCCACCTCGAGCATCCTATCGATCTCGTCTTTAACTTTTTGTTTATATATGGGGTTCAGTCTGTATGGTCGTTGTTTAATGGGTCTCGCATCAGGTCTGAGTGGTATCTTCATTTCTCCTAATTATCTGTCTATGACTTTCATCTCTGTAAAGGTTGTGGGAAAAATGTCGTTGTATTCGCGCAACAATTCTGTGATACTTTCTAGTGTCTATATGACCCAGTAATATCCTATGCTGACCATTTTTGGCTGCTCGGCAGTCCCTATGTTAACCTTATTTATCTTGATTGGTACAGAGATGACCTCTGACTCTAAGGGTGGTCCTTCCACATCTCTCTCGCCTTCGACTTCTTCGATCTGAATATCACGCAGATCGTCTTCATCCGGTGCTTCCTCCTGTATGTGGTAGCATGAAAGTAGATCCTTGACTATCTACTTATTTCACTGTTGTACCTCTGTAATAGCTTCTACTTCTAGTTCTTTAATGAATATGACGTCTCTGATCCATTTCAGGGCTGCATCCATGTTGGGGTTCTCATGCTCAAATGAGAAAGTGACTATAAAGTTTTGTTGGAGTGTCACCCATGTCTTGGTTCCTTTACGCATTTCCTAGTCCATATACTAATTCGCTGGTATGCTCTCTAGAGTATGAATGAAGTGGTGAGACCATTCCTCCAGTGGCGTCATTTTCCACAGTGTTTTACACGCCTCCAAGTGTTCTTCTAGTGTGCCTAGTCTGTCGTATTTCTTTTATTTGTTACCTATCTGTTCTACGCCGAACCTTATGCGCAGTAATCGCTTACATTGGTACCAATTTGTGATATTATCTTTATGTGCACCCCACCATATTGTGGGTGTAGCCTTTAGTGTTAAATATAGTGCTAGAAATCTCTAGTTTTCTAATACTTCATCTTCATATTGTGTCAAGAAAGTTTCCAAATCATTTAACCCATGAAAACTAGTGGTTCTCTTATTTATGTGCCAATCCACCTTATTGGGCGGTCTATTCTGGCACACCTTCTCATGGATACTTTGTGCAGTCTTTGTTGCCAGTTTTCTAACCTGGTGTTTGAGTCTGTTGTACATGAATTAATGCTCCTCCAACTGAGTACCCCGTTGATAGTTGGGTTTATATAGTCCGCATTAAACGCAATTTTTCTGTACAACTGACTGATCTATTCTAAATCCAGACAAGTGGTTTCTACGAACCTCTCTCTCTCTGATGGGTTGAGTGGGGCTATGACCCTGTAGTCCCTCGACTCAAATGTCATTTTTCTCATTTTTAAGTTAATTATGGCCTGGTTGTCGAATGCCCAATCCATACCAAGTAGCGCTGGGTAAGGTGTTGTGTCGTCTACTATTTCGATGACTTCAAAGTTTGCTTTAGTGCGCACACCATCCAGATCTACTGTCACTCTTTTTAGTCTACCTATGGGTAGGACTCTATGTTGATTTGCTATCTTTAATTGAACAGTTGAGTATCCCAATGTAGGTTCTCCCATGCGTTTCCATGTAGCTTTGGGTAGTACATTAACTTCGGATCCTAGATCCAGTATAACATCTCCCATATTGAAATCCCCAATGTTATCATTTAGTCTAAATTCCCTACTTTTTCTTCTTCTTGTATGTAGGTGGTTGACAGTTTTCAATTCTGGCTTCTGTTCTGTCTCGCTGCTACATTTTTCTAGGATTTTTTGCAATATTTTGATAGATGAAGGATCACTTAGTATTTTGATGCATGATTGCAAAAATTATTTGATAGTACTTGCTTGTTCCTTGGGTTTTATTTTGTTGGTATGGTCCAGTGATGGTACATTTCATATTTCGGAGCTTCCTTGCTCTGTTGTGCAATTGGTGCAATGTTCTCCTTCTGGAATTCTTGTCGGTCTTGTGTAAAGATCTCCTTCTCCTTATGCGTGTCGAACTACTTCTTGGGGTCAGTGTTCTTCTTTACCCATTGGTTCTGCACTGGTTCCTATCGAACTACGTCATTTCCTATTTTCGTTCCTCCTCGAGTGACTATGTTGATGTTCCGTCCATCATCCCTTGCTTCTTCTGAAATCCACTGAAAATTTTGGTTATTTTGATTCCTTTTTTCTTGGATCTTTACAAGTAATGTCGGACATTCCTCTATATCATGGTCCAATGTGCGACAATACATACAAGTCGTTGGTGGTAGTGGGCATTCCCGTGCATAATGTACTAGTCACTGGAAATTGTGACATGTGACTGGTCCTCTACCATGTCCAAAACCTCCTCTGGCTCGTCTTGCTCCTCTATAAGATGCGCAATCACCTCACGGCGTGTTAGACTATGGTCCCTGATTATACTATGCAGTATTGTACTAGGGTTGTGCCGGGTTGTACTAGGGTTGTGCCGGGTTGTACTAGGGTTGTGCGTTATTGTACAACTGTGACATAGTATTATACCGTTGTTGTGTGGTGTTGTATGGGGCTAGGGCTTGAGTGAACTATGGTACTGCTTGCCCAGTCGTCATTTCTTCCTGTACCTTGTATGGATCTGATGTTCTTTCCCTCATCAGCTCCATAGTCCTGTAATATTTTTTGTCATGGCCGACTAACTTGCAAAAGGTGCAATATGAGTTATTCGGGACTATTTGGTATTTCTGCATCATCGTGCAGTGGTAAGGGTCGTGACCCGGTTTCTTTCATATTTCGCACCATAATCCTCCTTGTGGTAGTGGGTTTGGCATCCCTGTCGCCATATACTGTGCGAATGTTGGGCATTCATTCTTATGGCGTCCTTCTATCCTGCAGGTAGTGCACCAAACGACTTCTCGTTTTTCCTTGTTATTATTCTAGTTCAACTGAAATGTTAAGTTCTTCAGATTCTCCTTCAGTTCTTCGATATCCAGGTTCGTCTGTTGGTACTGATTCTCTTCCAATTGCAAGGCTGCCTGCAGAGCCTCTGCCTATGTCTAAAACTTCTATTTTTGTAATGGATATTTTAAGTGTGGGAGTAGTGAGTTCAAAAAAAGGTGTCGATGTTGCAAATTGGTCATAAGGTATTTTAACTTTCCTTTTAATCGCTTGAATCTTTTAACAATCTCCCATACTAATTCTCCTGGTTTCTGTCTTATTTCAATCATCTCATTCATGTATTGATTCTTTGAGCTTGACTTTTGGAACTCATTTATCAATAGTTTATTAATGTCGTCCAATGTCCTTGTTGTTCTGGGAGCATTGTTCATGTCTAGACTCATGTACCAATCTAGTGCTCGGTCTCTTAGAGTTATGGATAGCTGCGAGAGTTTGGTGTCTTCATCAATGATCTGTTTTACTTCCCAGATCTTTTCACAAATGAACAGATGCTTCTCAGGGTCTTCTGCTGCTTCTCCTCAAAAATCTAGTAATCTGATAGTAGGATCGTGTACTTCCATTACAAATATGGAGATACTCCCTCCTCCCTACGGTGTAGATACTTGACTAAGGTTTTCTAAACTGGCTCCTCTAGTTGTTTCTCCTTGTGTATATGTACTTCCTATTGTTGGAATTCCTCTGAACTTTGGTTTTCTAAATGGTGGTGTTCTCTTTGGTGTATTGGTCGCACATGGTCTTATGGGTTCCACACTGACATTAATATGAAAGGGATGGTTGCCTTATCCTCCTATTCTTGGGCCTCTTGTTTTCCTCTCGTACGTGATGCGTAGGATTTCCTCAATTTGCTCCACATCCTGAAGATCCTCTACCTCTTCTTCATCGCTTGTCAATCCATTCCTCTCGGCTACAACTCTCTTCTTGGTATTCACCTTATATTGGTAGGGTGCTCTGCTATGCGTCATTCTTGATGACACCAAGATCCACCGAAGCTGGTCGTCATCCATCAATATCAGGTCCAAGGGTTCCTCCTCTTTCTTCTCTTTATCCTTCCCTCCTTCCATTCCTCCTTTCTCTGTCAGTGCTTCCCCCCCTTCCCCCATGCACACAGGGAAGTCTAGATGTCTGATTCCATTGTCATTACACATTTTCTATATAGAAATATCTTGATAGAAGTATACAGTGATCGAATGTACCTTCTTCTGGGTCCTTGTAGGAACTCTTGCTCGACTGCACTATATGATTTTGTTGTGTCTACCACAAATTTTGTGATAAAGCCTGCTACAATGTTGTCAAGCCAAAAGTCAACTACGTGGGTGAATTTGTTGTTCACCTGCTGCAGCTGCTGGATCTTTGTTGGAGTCCAATATAGTTGTTGAATCCAGTTTATCACATGGTTATCCTTTAACCTTAAGATCAACTCATGTAGTAGGTTCAGAAAATCACAGAAAAAGACTTCGTGTAAATCCATAAATACGTATTTATCCAGGTATTTACATGGTGTGATCCTGGGGTTTCTATTGTCCTTCTATGCAAAATCTATCTCTTTAGTTCTCAACCAACCCTCGATTTATTCTCTCGTGGGGTTCCAAGGTCTCAACATTCCCTTCTAATGGCTCATTGCCCTTCTATTCTACTCCTTCAATTCTTATTCGTTCTATCTCATCTACTCAGTCCTCTCTTGTTCCTCTTAACATGAAAACATAACCATTTGTTGGTTTACTAATTCCCTTCTCGGGTTGTCTGAGTTATTGACCCAAGGTTCATGTCATTCGGGGTTCCAACAAAGCCTCTAAAACTATTGTCCCTCCTGGTAATCCAGAAGGAAACAAAACACCCAGAGGGCACTGCGCAGTCTCACTCGAGATAGATTTACATGGGTGGTTGTAAGACTTAGGTGTTTACAGCCTAGGACATAATAGAGGATAGGGGTTTCTTGATTAAAGCCAGGTTCCATGAGCTATAATGTAAACTACTTATCCCTTGAAGTCTCATATGCATATTTCATAGTTTAATTCCAACAGAGTATAACTAGATTCATAACGATTTGCTAACTCATTCATCAATCTTAACCAATAATTGCTGAAAGAAATAAGAGACATGCATACATTCAACATATACACGAGTATTACCGTGGTTCACCCCCTCCTGGGCTATGCCCACAAAGATTTGACTCTTGGATCTTTTATTATGGTAGTTCTGCATTCCTAGTGCCACACACTTACAATTATCCACAAATCTAGGTAAGATCTATGTGAGGTGAACTAGATCACACCAGGCTCTACAGCCTATGGTCTAATCCTTAGATCTACCCTCCCTCATATATTCTTTTCTCAACAACTTACAAAATTGGTTCATACAACTCAAAACATTAAGGAATTACTAACAACTACTAGCAACAAACCCTATATGATACTTTCGTATCTATATTTATACATTTCGGGCTCTTCAGCCTTTTACAGAATATTACCAAAACCCTAACCCTTCTTACATTAGGTCTTTCTCCCATACGCGTGTTGTTCCTCCTCCAGCTGTCACTTTCCTTTGTGCACGCTTTCTTGCATGCGTGTGTGCCATTCTTTTGCCAGTTGTTACTTCAGTTTTCTACACTCTTTATTTCCCACGATCGTTCTTCTTTCCCCTTCAGCCTGGTGCCAACAAGGCACATGAGTCGTTCGTTCTTATTTCGGGAAAAACCAAGACCGTCATATTTGGGAGTTACAGAGGAGGACCTTCGGATAAAAATCTGATTAAGTCTTGACCATTGGATCCTAGTAAGGATAGATCAACGACAGGGAACCATTGCGCGATGAAAGGGTTGAGTTAACGATCACACAAGTTTTGGTTCTGTTATCCACATCAACTGGAAATCATCACCTGTCAATAAATCTACGGTTGGAATCTGTTCCACTACCCCAGAGCCCCAGAGTCACAAATATATGAATACCCCAAGAGCATAGCTCCTTTGTGCCTAAGCCAACGGTCCTATCTCCTGGACTTATGAAAATATATTAAGCATAAAGTTCTAATACGCACACCGTCAAAATTTTCTTTGGGAGAGTTGGAAGACTGCAAAGGCTAGAGTCCTGGAGCTTCAAATTACCGAAGTGAATGAGAACCATCCACTAAACTGTAGATCAAGTCATGTCCGTCGATTTGTTTGAAACCTCTGGACAAGCTAGGATCGTCCATCTACAGAAGAATGAATATCGACCATCTGATCTACTTCGGTGAAATGCACTGCAGAAGGTTGAATGATTGCAAAGGCCCGAAGTCCCAAAGGCCGAAAAAAATATGGACCATTGATCTAAGATTTGATCACAGTCATTGGATCAAGGATCCATATGAACCTACGATGAGAAGGAGGACATGTGCCACATTAGGATATCCACATCAACAAGGACACATGGCACAATTAAATGGTGACAA
>JZKD02S2136464.1:4185-21366 GCA_000966675.3 Picea glauca
TACCTAAGCTTGGGTGAATGACAAGAACACTACCATTAGCCAGTGATAAGGTCATAAGGTAAAGTATGGTTAATTCATGCATTTTGTGGTTTATTGAGTTAGGGAATTAAATATTCCATGTACTAATGCTTCAATTTTCCATGTATAATCTTTGACCTCTAGATATCCAGCATTCCTGTACCAGCTCAATTATCCAGTACTTGTGCACCAAGGCTACCAATGTCTAAATCCGGTACCAAATGCATCTGGTACTAAAATCTCATCTGTTGTGATCCGGTACCAATGACCGTGGAATGTACCAAGTTTATCCCCAGATCACCCAAGACAATTGGTGGATGTTTATTTTCTTTAGCAAGGCTATCTTAGAATAGTTTGTTGATTGCCTCATCCTCATGCACTTCATGTCATGAGGATGAAGCTAAAATATGTAACCAAATAATTAAATTTAAACATTTGACTGATTTGCAAATCATGTCACCTCCTTGTGTTTCACGACTAAGATTGTTAAATAGTCGTTACAAGGATGGTGAAAGGTAGGAGAGTTATCATATTACCAACATGTAAAGCAATGTGTGATATTGCAGAGTATATTCTGAGTAAAGACCAATAGAAGAACATCATTTATCTCCATGTCTTGATTGTCTATGATTGAATATGAGTTGAGTTGTTAACAGAAGTTTGATGTTATGTTTGATATTTAAGTGAGAGTAATGTGTGGGTTGAAGACAAGCTTACTGTAGACTTCAGTAGCTGACCTGTTGAAGCGGTAAGGGCCCACCGCCCAACAAAGGTCAACATTTTCGTAGATTATCATTAGCATTTGTTTTCAGTAGTGTAAACATTAAATTAGTTGAAGCTTTAACTCTATTAGATGATAGCAATACATCTTAGACTAGGATTTCCATTATATAATTGTTTAGAGATATTTACTTGCTCTGTTTTTGCATATGCTCTGTTTTTATGAATTTTCTTTTTAGACATAAATATTGGTAGTAGTGGTCAGACATATTTGAAGGAGAACTAGTGAAGTCCACAAAAACACATTGTGAACCACAACATACTTAATATATTGACTATTGAACTACCCATGCTATGTCTTGATGATTGATGTGTGATTTCCCTTTTAGAAGTGTGGATTTCATAGTTAGTTTTCTGGGTTAGATAGAAGAGTTGATTTGTCAAACCAACTCCATCTCATACTTTCATGTGCCATAATGGAGTAGATAGTCTCTCTTTGAAAGACAACCAAAGTGCATTGCAATTTGTTATTTTTATTTGTTTCCAGCATACATAATCTAGCTAGTTCTATACTCGTGACATTAGAAATTATCTTTCTTACTAGTGTCTTGTAACTCTATTGATTATGAATCCTAGATTGATAATTAATGAGTGCATTATACTAAACGTATAAGCAACACAACACATGTTGTGTTGCTATGCTTTGTGCAATGTCTTGATGTGTTTATATCTTTATTTTCTAAGTGATTTGACATAGATAGATAGATCTGCTTATGCTTTGTTCTAATGATGTATATGGATGCTATATATGACCTATGTGAATGTGCTTAGTTCTTGAATATGCTAGATCTAATCGACCTCTCTACAATAAATTCTTAGATACATTAGATCTGAATGAATGATATGATTCTCTTTTTCATCTGCGGAGTACATAATGGTTAAATATTGATGAACTTTCGGTTCTAAGTGCTCTGTTAAGTATTACAATCAAAGATCTGTGCCCTAGATAAGGTTGCAGACACCTGAGTACTACAACCACCCTGCCTCTACCTCGAGTGACACTTCACCTTCTTCGCAGGTGTTTTCGAAAGGGTCAATAGTTAGGGTTTTATTGGTGCATTGTTGTAGCGTTGAACCCTGGGTCTTCCCCTGCCCCAACAAATGGTTTCGTTTCCGAGACTTGAAACTGTGATTGCTGGGAACCGAGAAAGAAGAGGCTTTGTGCAAAGATTCAACCTGAAACTGTGATTGCTAGGAACTACAGAAGAAGAAGCTTTGTGCAAAGATCTGTCCTGAAACTGTGAAAGCTCTGTGCATAGATCTATCGTTCTAGTGCACAATATTGTTCTTGATTTATAAATCTCTTTGCTAAAGAAAGAAGCCCAATTTGAAGAAAATAGGTAAGATCTGGAAGATCTGTACTCTCATAAAGGTAAGAATAGTGAAAAGTTCTAGATCTGAAAGCTTTGTGCTCTGTAGAAGTAAGATAAGTGGAAATTTTTGTTTCAATGGTATGGATCTAGGTATGTCTGATAGATTTTGTCCTAGCTTGAAAACTAGGGAAATAATAAATGAAAGAAGGTGTGATATGAGTAGATCTGATAAGAATAGTGAAAGATATGTTTTACCTATGCATAGAAAGAATGTTTGGAATAACAATTGGATGAAGGATCCCATAAATGAATGTTTTTAGGTTAGCTACTATGATCCTAGTGCACAGTAGAGGAAGTGCTAGGAATCATTTAAAAGAAAGAGACTTTTAACCCTCTGTTATAGTTGCAGAAAACTGGGACATCTTGCTAACAAATGCCCTGGGAGAAGACCTAGTTGTCTTTGTCGAAAATCTATGGACAATGAAGTATTGTATTGCCCTAGAATGATTGCTAAGATTAAGGGAATGAACATGAGATAAGAAAAACCTAAGGAAGATCCAAAAACTATGATTATGGCAGAACCCCAGAAAGAATTAGAGAAAGTATTGCTACAGATAAAAGAAACCCTGAATGAACACTGATATGTCATCTTATTTGAGATTTTCAAGGAAAAAGAATGCCTTGAATAAAGAATAGGATACTTTGACATTGACTATGTTTGAAATGAGGAAACACAAGTGAATATCATGACATAAAGAACTTGGGAAATTTTAGATAAACCTGTTATGTCTCCTTCATTGGGAGGAATAGGTCTATTTAGAGGAAAGATGATAAACCTATGTGGAAAGATCACCCAGATTTATATGAATGCAAATGGGACTTCGACAGAGGAAGATTTTGAGATTATTAAATTGATTGAGAACAACGCCCCATTTACCATGTTACTAGGAAAACCTTGGATTGAAAGAGACCAGGCTAGAAGGAAATAAGAAGAAGAAGTTTTAGAGAAGAAGAAGCAAGAGTTAAAAGATTTCATGACTAGAAGGATCACACACTTGATTGAAGAACAAGAGAACATATCAAAGCTATTTAACACCTGAGACCCAGATGTTGAAGTTGAAAGAACACTAGAAGACCCACAAAAGATTGAAGTACCTATTCCAGGTAAAGAAGAAGTATCACCCTTGAATCTTAGGAAAGAATATCAACAATGCAAAGTAACTATGCCAAAAGAATATAAGAATCGGAATGGAAAAAGGAATACCGAGACGAAGGTCACTGCGAAGAAAGCTAGAGATCCAATTAAGAAGAGAGCTAAGAAGGAAAATTTGTAAAATTGGAACTTTGTTGGGATAACAGAACAATGTCACATGGCACTTCACCATGGCGAAGGACTATATCTATTGGGATCAATATAACCATTTGGACGATCCCTCGAATGGGTAGAAAGACATTTATGGTTCACCACTAGACCATTGGACCACACCGTAATGGAAAAAATAGAGTTAATGAAGCCTTCTCACCCATTGCAAGAGATCCATTTCCAAGTTATCTATTTATCCCATCGTGCCATGCAACGAGAACACTTTTTCTAACCATGAATCTGAGCCTGCAGACTCATTGATTTTACACAGTGATCATTTTGCCTCTATCCCATTACAGTGTCTAAGTTACTCCTCGAACCTGAGATTTTCAACCCCGAGCATGTATGTCGGACGAGTTCAGTGCTGCAGAGAAATTTGTTGAAGAAGTTTTGATAAACCTCATGACTGAAAGATTCATGTCGATGTATGCATGTGTACAAGATTCATCGACGAGAATGGTGCAAGCCTCTCCATTGACTACTCGCAGAGCTAGACCATCCGAGCCATCAGCACAAAAGAGAACCAAGCATAAAGATGACCCTGGAAATGCAAAGTTGATTCCAACCATATTGCCCGATTACATCCCGCCTTTGGCTGGCGGGGTGAATCGTGATAGTGTACCATGGGATTTTGAGTACACAATAGTTATCGCGTACCTCCCAAAGGGGATGTGCACAATTTGAACATAGCGGGACAAGATCACAGCATTGAAGTTCAACGACTTCAACCTTGGAGATCGCAAGATCTATGGTACGATCGCCCCATACAAGTACCTAACCATAACTAAAGGGAAGAACTCGAAGATCATCCCTTAGTCATGGATGATGAACCTCACACAGTCCACCCTATTGAATGTCATGAAGATCCCACACTTCAGAAGACACCAGAAAGTCAACACCTGTGTCAATATGCTACTGTTGTGTTACCATGGTAGCTACTTATGGCTAGACCACCGCATTATGGCTTAACTAACGTTGATCGATAGGATCACATGCATGAGTATGAAAGGACCTGACCCGCAGGAATTTTATCCAGGAAAAGTTGTAGATCACGCACTAGCATAGAAAATCAAGGATACATATGGTGACATTGAGAAGGGAACAAAAGGATACAAGGTGTCTTCCATCTAGAGTGGTGCAGTGAACCTTGCATGTCAATTGATAGCTGGAAATTTAGTAAGGAAGAACCAACCTATGAAAGTCACTGGATTTGTCATTGACCTCGCACGGAAGTGCGCAGAAGGCCTACAGATGAACTGAGAGAAGTACCTAGTTAACCAGTTGGAACTAGATTACTGAGCATCACAGGATCAGGGTTATGAATTTCATTTTAGTTGGCTCCTAGTCCTCATTGAATTTGTTTTCTGTGAGATTCCATAACAAGCGACCTTCCTAGACATAGAGTCATTTGAACTGCTTGTCGTGAAGTTCGCTACCCTATGGTATTCAACTGATATGAACAAACAGTGGCAGATGAATGTTGTGTTCCATACATACTACCTCCAGCTAAAGCGAGCTATTGAAGTTGAGCCTCGCATGACTTCGAACACCTTACAAAGGTTCCAACCACTAATGAAGTTCACTACAGATTGAAACTTTATCTACATTACATTGTGAGCAGATGAACACAAAGAGTAGCTCCAGTCATATTAAAAACTCACAGAAGAAGACCTTGAGGAAATCACCAAGGAATGGTCCGTTGACCTCCTTATCCCCGCTAACCCCACAGAGATATCTGATCTTGACAGCCCAGAGGACACTCATAAAGAACAAAATACACCTGGAACCAATAGGCATAAGAATACCAAGGAGGTCCAAAACTTAAGCAACACCTCAAGGAAGACTGCTTCCATGTCACATGACTGAGGGGGTGGTGATGAAGTAGAAGATGAATAGAATCCCAACGAAGTAACATCACCCAGAGTAGTTAGGGTTTTATTGGTGTGATGTTGTAGCGTTGAACCCTCGTTTTTCCCCTGTGCCAACAAATGTACTTCCTTATGTCCAAAATTATTGCAAGAGTAACAATATCCAATAAATAAATGTTTAGGGGTATTCCTTCTGGTGATTTTTTTCTTCCTGTCATTTTTTACTTTAGTAGGGAATGCTGATTTTTTTTTATGTGGAACATTGTTCAATGGTATCATATTTGCCTTATTATATTCTCTTATTAAGGATCCCTTTAGAGAATATGTATAGCTAATTGGTCTTTTGACAGATCCTTGTGATGTATAAGTTGAGTCTTGGGTGTATCCCAAACCAGTCTTGTTGTTTGGTGATATTTGACTACTGAGAATTCCATCCAAGTTCTTTGAACTATTTCCAAATTTTGATATCTTCTTTTCTTTCTCATGTTCACTTTTTAGTAGCTTAATCCCATCTTCTAATTTCTCACATGCTTGTTTTTTATCAACAAGTTGTTTTAAAATGACTTCTTCAATTTTATTATCTTCCAGGAGCTGGGATTTTAAATCATTGATGATCTGCTCCAATTCTTTGACAGTTCTTAATGCATCTATTTCTTTTGCTTGATGTGATTCTTCAAATTCTTGAAGTTGTTCCCTAAGTAGCTTGTTCTTCCTTTTATACTTTTTTAGTTCCTCTAGATCACTAATCAGTTGTGCTTCTAGGTTCACTTCTCCTTCAAATTCATAATTTTATTCATCATCTACGTCATTATTTTGAGTGTTCATTGCCATAAATATAAGCTATGAATATTCATCTTCACTTATGTATAAAGAGTTGATGTCTTCTTTAGAGTAGAAGTTTTTCTTTTTCTTATACAATTTCGTCTTGTATTGGTTTTTCTAGTTGTGAACTTCTTCATCATTTTCCTCCTTCTCGGGATAGGTACATTTGTTAGAAAAGTGTCCAATTCTACCACAGTTGAAACATTTGAAAGGTGAATTTCATTTATATTTTCCAAATCCTTTTTGGAGTTTCTTTATAAAGTTTGGCTCTTCTACATATGATATATCTGATAACTCATCATTGGTATTTTTCTCATGCCTCATATTTGTTTTATATTTTTTAAAGGTTGTTTTATTTTTTGTTGATTTATCATTCCTTATTCTCATTTCATATGTTGTAAAAATTCCATGAAGTTGATCAAATCTGAGTGTGTTTAGATCATATCTATTTTCAATTGTAGAAATATTTGCATCATATCTCATAGGTAATGACCTTAGTATTTTTTTTACAATAGGTTTATCTGTAATTTCTTCTCCTTCTGCTCTGATTAAATTAACCACTTCTTCTAACCTATGAAGGTAATCAATAATATTTTCTTCTTATTTCATTTTCATATTTTCAAACCGAGTTCTATAGGTATGTAGATTGTCCTCCCTAACTTTGTCATCTCCTTCATATACAACCTCCAACTTGTCCCTTATTTCTTTAGCTTATTTACAATGCACAACCTTCACACATATATAATTAGTCAACCCTCCTAGAATTCCATTAAATGCTCTTGATTTGTCATTACAGATTTTCTTTCCTACACCATCTTTGGGTGGAGCAGTTGGTGCAGTGTAACCATATACAACATATTTCCAGATATCAAAACCAAGAGCCAACATGAAGTTTTTCATTCTTATTTTCCATAGAGCATAACCTCCTCCATTCAACAATGGTTCTTTGTTGTTAGACATTCCCTCTTGTTGATCCATCTTCAGGATCTACCTTTCAGTTGTTAGACTATGCTAAAGTCACAAAATATGATACCAATTGTTAGAATATTGAGAGGGGGGGGTGAATCCATATTACCTCTTTTTCACAATTAGTAGTTACTTTTTGTATTTTATTGATTACCACAATTAATCAATAATGAATTGTATGAAAAATCAATTATATAAATATATTTAATAGGAATTACAAGTTTTTATAAATAATAGTGAAGGACACTAATACTTTTTAGAGTAGAAACTCTAGGAGACACAAATCCCCTTCTTCAGGGAACCAACCCTAGGAATCACTGACTCCATTGTCTTTAGGGAACCAACCCTAGGAACCACCAACTCCCTTGTATTTAGGGCACCAACCCTAGGAAGCACCAACTCCCTTGTATTTAGGTCACCAACCTTAGGAAGCTCCAACTCCATTATATTTTACAATTTTCTTAGTAAGGATATGAATCCTTACATGCTCCTCCCTTCCACCCTCACTTCATAAGAACCAACCGTTCTTCTTTTTGGACTCTTTTTCCATTTTGATCTTTTTATCTGGACTACAGAGACACTTTGTTCTCACTACTCTTTCTCATTTATATACTCTTCCAACTTGTGTGAGCTATGGAAAATTGTGTCCATTTGTTTGGACCATCACACCTCTTCATTTTAACATTAACAATAATAACTATTATTATTCAAACATTATTGTTAATTATTTTAACTTAGTGAGAGTTCTTTTCATAAATCGATCACAGGTGTGGATTGATTTTTTTTTAACTCAATTCCATGTGTTATCAGACTAATCGGTAGGTGCGAACACTAACAGATCTCCCTAGATCCACCTGGATCTAGAAAAAAATAGGATAGGACACGACTGTTTCCCTAAGTTGTAAGCATTGAATTTGCTAATAGGGAGGAATAAGTGACATACCTTTATATCGCTTCCCTAGATCTCTGTTACTACCACTTCACTCTGGTGCTCTCATGAGGTCAATTCCAAGACAAAAAAAACCAACCAAAGTGAAGATACCAAAATATATTCAATGTCAACTTATGCATATGATCAAGGAATTACACAATAAAGTAAGAATGACTTTATGGGAAAGGGACATGCCATTGTATCATATTAATTGAAAGTAGAAGATACAACTTGATCTCCTTGATGTCACAATATTCCTTTCAGTGACCCTTGGTTCCAACACACACACTTGCTCTGTACTTGCGTGAAGAAGATCCAATTCCTCTTGATAGACCAACTAGAGTTTCCAAGCTTCTGTCTAAGCAAGGTTCTTCACACAATTCCTTCACCAATTATTCAATTAATCTTACTTAACCTTTTCCATGAGAAACCTTTCAATATATAGGAGAAGGAGAGATGGTTACATGGATGAGGATGATCCCATAAAATCTGAGAAGTCAGTAAAATGACAATCATATGAATGCCAACTCATTTTCTAGAAGATTCTCTTCTAGAACCCTCCAGACCTCTTCTCTTTTCCAAGCTTAAAAATAGGTCTGCACCCTGTGTATGGAGAAAATTGCAAGAATTTCACACCCTAAATGAAGGTGGCCTGCGAGAATGAGGGATTATCACACCCTAGGCCATATGCAGCCTGCAAACTCACTTTGAAAATATGTTTTTGGAAGGAGACAAGATCCACTTTTCTCAAGCAAAAAGTCGTTGTTGGGAACCTGAATACACCATTGTTAATACATCACCAAGATGACCAAAATCATGTGTAACAGAATTCCCCCCAAAGTATGAGGTCGAAATCAGTGACAGCCGAAATACTTTGTAATCTGCACGTGTGTGTCGGAAACTAGCAGTGCACCTAATCGAAAACCTGCAAACAACCAAGCATCTGCAGAATATAATACCCGTTCTTAGGTAGGCATTCCCATACTTAGATCATAGACGGATGACATCATGAACATAGGTCATGGCCATCAATCATACATCGTGGATCCATGCAGTCAAAATATCACATAGCCACCAAGAATACACTGTGGATCTATGCAAGAAGATTCAAATTAAGATGACATAGCCACGCGACATACAAAGTGGATCTATGTGTCAGCAAATTATACATATTCCATTACATCCTGGATCAAAGAGATGAGACCTAGGGTCTTCAGTCCCATCACCTGAAAGCACGAATCTAACCATGTGATTACATGTGTTGGAGTCGAACATGGTAGAAACCACTTGATTACCGGTCAATGATGATATCATTAACAAGTGCAAGGGAAATCACCATTAATGTCAATGACTCCCAAGGTACACTAGTACAATCCACTGAATGTGAATAAATGAGTTGAGGTTGAACATTCAACAGAATCTCCCGACCAGGGGTCAATGATGAAAACCCACTGTCAAAATCAAGGAAACCTGCCATTGAGGCATGCAAGTTCCAAGGTACCAAATAATTTCTAAGTCTTGTTTCTGGATAATGAGCTGGAATCAACAAAACAAAACTCATCACAAGAGGGCCTTGATGTATCCCCCATCAATGACATGAAATGAGTAACATATTTTGAAGGTGAAACAAAGTATGATGTAGGTTGAATTGGACATAGGGAAGACCGACACAAAGAGAATGGACAACTGTAGATGGCCGACTCAATAGAGGTTTCATATGAACTTCTCTTGAACATATGAATGACATGACCAATGATTTGGCAACATTGACTCATAGATGACTCAGGATATGACCTTGTAGCAAGTCGAATGAGACACAAATGGATTTCCCAAACTGGCTTCAGATAGTGAATAGGGGCTATCATGTTCAAGAGCGACACTTACTGCCAATAATATGAATACGAAAACACATCCCTTTCCCAAATTTCCCCCCACCATTTCTAGTGAGTACCTCTTTATTTTTACGCAATCTTGAGGAGGATAACATATGCTTGTTGATGTAAGCTCATCCTTCAAACGAGTCCCTCGAAGTATGTTTAACGAACCCTAGGAAGGAGTGGCTCGATCCCATTACGGGTCTTTCGATGTTTGTTTAACGAGTCCAAAGATAGAAAAATCGAAGGTTTTTCATGATTATAGAGTCTGGAAAAACCCTTAAAAGAGAACTCTCTCAGTTCCTTTTTCATAAAATAGTTCGATAGGACTGAAAAAGTGATAAACTATTGCCCATCGAACATTTTGTTTAGACACTTTTATGAGCGTAAATAGAACAAGGTCGCTCAACAATATTTTTGTTTTAAGGAGTGTGAAAAGAGCTGAAAGAATACTCCTTTGGGTTCGTCATTTTCATGTTACCATGACGAGTATGAACAGACGAGAAAAGTATACTTAGTTGTGTTCTCATGTATTTTCGAGCACGAGAATGAACGAAGACTGAGCTCGAAGTTTTTCTAAAAACTATAAAAAGCGATCGTACATGCGATGAAAAAAGAAAAAACATCCATACTCTTTCATGTGGACTTTAACGGTGTTATATCTACAAAAAGTCACACTCATGGGGCTATTAGGAATTAGGTTTAATGAATAAAATAATATAAAAATCAACAAAAATGGTAAAAAGTAAATATAAGTGGGTAAAAGGGATTTTACCATATTCATTGTGACTTTGCCGAGAACTTTGCCCAAAACAACCCTTTTTTACCTCAAATTTCATCGCTCGATCACGGGAAGCACAGGAAAAAATTTGGTAAACCGTATCCATCAACGAGGTAGGTTCTTGATCCCTCATATTTTCCATGGATTATTTTTCATTTTCATTGGCAATTTTCAAGTTTTTGAGTTCATTTTAGGGAAAAAACTTGTGCACAAGCGTTCTCGCAGGCTAGCCATATGGGACCTGTGAGAATGCATGATTCTCGCAGGTGGCCCCAAAGGCAACTATGAGAATCTCACACTATGCTAAAGGGGCACCTGCAAGAACCACAAAATGAAATTTTGAAATGATATTTGCTCAATGAAAAATGTACCAAAGTTTGAAATGAGTTGATGACCCTTCTCTTATGGTTCTTGTGCAGACATTTGACCGTCATAATGCTGGAGTGGCGAGAAAGAGAGCACGAGGAAGATGATGCTATTTCCAGTAATGACCTGGGTACCATTACTTCTCTTCGAGACTATGGGCTTCTGAAATTCTTCCGGATTCCGGGCATGAGAGCCCAAGTCAGGTTGTTGGAGTACTTGGTTCATATGTGGGACGTGGACCAACAGTTGTTTCACGTGGGAGTTCACACCTTGAATCTAGATATCAAGGATATCTACTTTTTGACAGGGTTATCACGACATGGGTACCACACTAGCTTGACCGGTAGCCGAGGTGGAGGACTCCCTATGAGTGAGTATTGTCGCCAGTACTGTGTTCCAAAGGCAGAAAGAAGAAAAGGCAAGGTGGCTCTCTAGGGGGTCCAGGATTTGACCCTGTGAACCATCTTGTTCACCATAGCACACATGGATGGGATTGCAACTCCACACATGGCTCTCCAGAGCTACTTCTAGTATTCCATCGAGTGTACAAAGCCAGGAGTCTTCAATTGGTTGGACGCAGTTCTCCGCAGTATGAAGAGGCAGTTGACAAAATGCAAGAGAGGTAACCTGAAGCAATTTGAGTATGGATCACTCTTAGTGTCCTTATTTCTTGAGAGGGTATCCTTGCTAAGATTACAGGTTGAGTGGGGTTTACCAGCCCCATAGGATCCAAGGATGCTGAGGTGGTGCAACCTCATGGCCCGACATGTAGCTGGGCCTATCATCAAATACAATGATTCATTCTTTGACTGGTTGTGGCCAAAGACGCTGATGGTTGATGATTACGCCTACACTAGGTTGGACTTTCGAGGGGACCCGGATTTATCCCTACCTGAGGATGCTATGTGGGGTGACCTAGGTAAGAAGTACACATTTTGTTCTTTTAAATTTTTTTGTAATTTTTATCATATAAAATGTTTTTTATGTTTGTCTAAGGACTAATAAAAAAATATCCTTTTGATGGAACATACATGGGGACATATCGACCACTAGGGACTTATCCTATTCAGAGGCGAGGAGAGGTAGCTCCAGTAGCATGATGGGATCCTGAAGACTATGAAGCAGTGGAGAAAAACTTGGAGGGGTTAATTGCTGACATTCTGGACATGACTATCAGGGAGGTCCCTCGGCATTATCAGCGCCATACTATCTATTGGCTGATTGCTTCGTAGGGTGGCCTGAGAAGTCATGTGTTATCATGAGCGTCATCCATGATGCTACTTTGTAGAAGCTATGAGCTTCAGATTTTGAAATTTTGGCCCTTGGACAGAAACTTTTTGTAAAAAACTTGTATCGTTATATACATATATACGGCTTCTACCGGCTTATCTTGTGTTGTGTGCCACATGTGATGTGATTGGTTTACAAATGACCCAAATGTCTGTCTAATACATAGTTAGCTAATGCATAAGTTAATGTATTTAGACATCTAGGAATATGCTAATACTCAATATAATCAAAATAACGTTCCAAGAGGCGAATTTGTAAATATACCCATGATAAAGTAGGACTTCGAATAACATAAACATTACTTAATTGTAGTACTACTAGTTGCGAATCGAGTTATAAAACCAAGTGACGGATACTGAGTGAGATAAAATCAATCAATAATTCGATAACGACGCTATAATATGCAATATTGTTGGTCACACGGCCGAGACATACACCTCGTAGAGTGATAAGTTCATTTTTAGGGGTGTAAATTGCCCAAGCTGTAGAAGCAAGGTTCTGAGTACTATGGCTAGCACCATCAGCGAAGCCAATGTGGGGTAGCGAAGACTCTGACATATGGAAACCAAACACAACGTAACATAAGGGTAGAGACCAAATAACGAAAAAGCATACTATAGTAACACACAAGAAGTATGATACAATAAAATACAAGTACTCATGCAGAGGTGATCTTAGGTAGGTGATACGTGGCAGGTGATAGGTGGGTTCCCTTTCACCTTTGGGTTCACTCAAAGGGATACCGTCATAATCTACTAACTCGTAAGCTCCTTTTTCCAAAACTTGTTTAACGATATAAGGACTTCGACACATAGCTTCAAATTTTTCATCCCCTAGCACATCTCAATCCTGTTAGTAAAGGAGAACCAGGTCACCTTCGGAGAAAACGCGAGGCTTGACATGTTTGTCATATTGGGCTTTGACACATTTCTTCTGGGTTTCTATGACTAGAGTGGTGTCGCGATTAGTTTCTTCTAATCATATGAGATACAACAGACGTTCTTCTTTGGCGGAAGTGTTTGGGAGAAGTTCGACGAGTAGTTTTAAAGAGGGTATCTCACATTCAATCGGTAGGATGGCTTCTAGACCATAGACTAACCGGAATGGTGTAAACTCGGTAGAAGAATTAATGGATGTTCGGTAGGCCCACAATGCTGAGAACAACATCATGTGCCAACTTGTTTTGTGAATCCCTATCATTTGTCAAAGCATGGTAATGAGTAATTTGTTAATCGCTTCGACTTAGCTGTTGGCTTGTGGGTAATAGGGTGTTGAGTTTTCATGGCGAAGACCCAAATTTTTAGTGAGTTCGGACATCATGAAGTTTCTAAAGTGACTACCATGGTTAGTGATAATAGCCCGAGGAACACCAAAATGGGCTATGATGTGATTGAATATGAATAATGTTGTGGTCTTTCTGGTATTGTCAAATGTCAACATCGCCTCAGCCCATTTCATAAAATAATCTACGGCTAAAATAATGTATCCATGCCCCTCGGCCGAGTGGGGGTGACATGTCATGAAATCGATACCCCATTTCACAAAAGAACTGAAGGAGACCACAGGATGAAGAGGAGAAGGATGTGACCGTATTTTATGGTTGTAGGTCTGGCAACCGTGGCATTTTTGGATGACAATTATATAATCGTTAAACAAAGAAGGCTAGAAATACCTTGCTCATAAGATCTTCTGGGCAGTATCATACTCGGACATATGACCACCACAGGCTCCAGAATGGCAGTCATTTAAGGTTTTCTCAGCTTCGTCAAACATGAGGCAACAATGAAGAACTAAGTCAATCCCACAGCGATAAAGAGTATCACCGAGGATAATATATTGATGGGCTTAGTAGTGTATTCAACGATGGTCAGTACTGGAAAAATTGGGCCAGAAAGTATGGGTTTGGAGATATATGATGATATCTCCATACCAAAGATCATCAGAACTAATTAGGAAAAGGGATTCATCAGGTAATGAATTGGCTGCTACATTTTCTGTTTCAGAGTAGGGAAAGTCGCATATCAACTCGGCAAAAACTAAGGATTTCTTGGACTTAGCATGTTCGAATTGTAAGTCAAACTCCTATAGTATCACGATCCACTTGGAGTATTTTCCCCTGAGCAGTTGACGGGTGAGAATGTGCTGCATAGGGTTGCAGTTAGAAATTACCATAGTCTTGCAAGAGAGGATATAGTGTTGGAAACGTTGAACTTCTTGGATGGCTGACAAGGCTAGTTTTTCAACATGTAAATACTTGGTTTCACTAGGTGTTGGACTTCGACTCAAGTAATAGATGACATGATCTGTAATGATCCCAAGCCAAATTCTTTCTTGGAATCACTAACTAATACTAATTTATTGAGTTATTAAGTGCATACAAGATTCATCAACACATGGAGATCATAATATATTCAAGATGTAGAAGCACAAGCAAAGATCTGACCTTTTTATTATGAGCAATGTAAGATCAATACAATAGATGGTCGATCTGGCATAAACCTCATATGGTCATACAAGTAATAGATATGAGCTGCTACAAAATGCTCCCGAAAATAAAAAATAATCCTCCAAAGGCTGGATATACAATGAAGACTAAATCAAGCAGATCTGAGACATACTAATGCTCAGCCTCCAAGCTGGAAAGTGCCACGTCCTGCTAGAATGCTGAAGCCCTGAATAATTATGCACTACTACCAAAAGTGTCCAATCATCTCGAGAAATATGCCAAATGATAGATCGGGCAACTGTAAGGAAAACCCAGATGTCCAAATTCCCAAATCCACTCTCAAACCCCGTAGATCTGAGTTCTCCACTAAATGGTGTGCCCCACTGGATGGCTAAAACCCTAGCTGGTTCAGCACTGATGAAGGAGGCCTCCAAATGCTCTGAAAATATCCAAGAATATAGATCGGGCTATGAGAATCCCATGGGAGACGTTTTGGGCTCAGATCTCAAGCAGATCTCCCTAGATCTGAGTTTTACTTAATCACAGGACGTCCCCTATGGCTCCACAATGTCCTAATCTCCAGACAAATGTAGAATGATGATAACCCTCCAGAAAATCCCTCAAACTGATGGTCCTGCCCCTGCAAACAAAACCCAACTGTCAAAATGGCTCCAGGCCCTCAAGATAAGCTGGATCGAACCTCCCTCGATAAGCTGGCCCTAAAACTAGAATGGTGTGGAGGAGTCTTTCATCCCCGAGACCAAGCTGTGGAACAAGGTGAGTGGATATTTCACCACTGAGTTTCTCACAAGGGTTTGTACAACAAAACCCCCAAACTGAATGCTCAAGAGAAATAGCAAATGCTAATCTAAAACCAGAATGAATAATAGGTGCACCCCAACCTCTTACTTATACTTTCCCTTCTAATTCTCTATTGAGTTAGGTTAACTCCCAGGGTTAATCTTCTATTCTTTTGTTGAGTTATCTTTTACTCCTTTATCCTTTTCCTTTATTAAGTCAACTTAAAAATATAACTTTTAACCTTTTTACTTTTCCCCCCTCAGTGTGAGACTATGACCTAGTGGGGGTGCCCAGACCACTGAGTCTCCTCATCACCTCTCTAAGAGGTGGGGGACATTACAGTCTCCCCTGATTGAAATTGCTTGTCCTCAAGAAATTCCAAACCTTCTTCTCTAACCATGTGCTCCTTCTCCCAAGTGGTATCCTCAATGGGTAAATCCTTCCACCTGATCAAATACTCCTTGATGCTTTGGTTTCAGAGCCTCTTCTCTCTAACTTCTAACACCTCCTCTGGAATCAAAAAAAGTTGTCCCTCCTCATCCATGGGAGGAAATGCCTCAATAGGCCTGACGTGTTGACCGAGTGATTTTTTAAGGCATGAGACATGGAAGACATTGTGAATTTTGCTACCCTAAGGAGGCTCCAGCTCATAAGCTACTGTCCCTATCCTCTTGCTAACTCTGTAAGGTCCAAAGAAACGTGGTTGTAGTTTCTCTGCTCCGATTCTCTTAATGGAGGCCTGCCTATATGGTTGCAACCTCAAATAGACTAAATCGCCAACCTCAAAGGTACGATCAACTATGTGTTTGTCTGCTTGGACCTTTTGCTGGTTTTGTGCCCTCTGTAAATGATCCTTCAATTCCCTGAGAATGTCTTGGCTCTACTGTATCCAATCCTATACTATTGGAGCTCTGCTGCCACCAAATGCAATCTCCACAAATGATAAAGGATCATAGCTATATAAATCTCTGAAGGGTGACATGCCAATGGACATATGTTGGGTGGTGTTGTAGCAATATTCTCCCAAATGTAACCATCTGACCCATGCTTTTTGTTGTCCTGCTACGTAGTTTCTGAGGTAACCTTTCACCCATTTGTTGACTATCTCAGTCTGACCATCCATCTGAGGGTGATAGCTAGTACTAGGATTCAATGTCATACCCACTCATCTGAACAACTCCTACCAAAACATACTCATGAATATGTTGTCCCTGTCACTGATGATGGTTTTGGGTAGGCCGTGTAGTCTGAACACCTGTTTGAAAAATAATTCGGCCACCTATGCTGCACTGAAGTCTGTGGCTATGGGAAAAAAGTGTGCAAACTTCGTCAACCTGTCTACCACCATGAAAATGCAATATTTCCCCTGTTCTCTGGGAAACTCGGTGATGAAATCCATTGATATACTTTCCCACTTGTGTTCTGGAATAGGTAGGGGCTACAACACTCCTGCAGGGTGTGTGTGCTCATCCTTGTTTTCTTGGCATGTAGTGCATTCTTTGACATGATTCATCACATCTTCCTTGAGGCCTTTCCATGAAAACCTCTCTCTCACCTGCCTG